>CAMXCT020003015.1:0-10000 GCA_947184155.2 Cladocopium goreaui | reverse complement strand
GGCCTAACGTTGCCTTCTGAACCTACAAGAAAACTAGCTCTCTTCCAGCCGTCAAGGCTCACAAACGGCGCCTTCGCCACAGCAAAACAGCAGGGCCCTGAAGGACGGACCGAGCCTCCGGGCAACGGCTCCCAGTGCCTAACGTTGCCTTCTGAACCTAGAACCTACAAGAAAACTAGCTTTCTTCCAGCCGTCAAGGCTCACAAACGGCGCCTCCGCCACAGCAAAACAGCAGGGCCCTGAAGGACGGACCGAGCCTCCGGGCAACGGCTCCCAGTGCCTAACGTTGCTTTCTGAACCTACAAGAAAACTAGCTCTCTGAGCTGTCTTCCAGCCGCCTGCCTAACGTTGCTTTCTGAATCGACAAGAAAACTAGCTCTCTGACCTGTCTTCCAGCCGCTTGTTGCTTCCTGGCTTCTTGTTTCTTGCTTCTCTGACCTGTCTTCCAGCCGCCTGCCTAACGTTGCTTTTTGAATCGACAAGAAAACTAGCTCTCTGACCTGTCTTCCAGCCGCTTGTTGCTTCCTGGCTTCTTGTTTCTTGCTTCTCTGACCTGTCTTCCAGCCGCTTGTTGCTTCCTGGCTTGTTGTTTCTTGCTTCTCTGACCTGTCTTCCAGCCGCTTGTTGCTTCCTGGCTTCTTGTTTCTTGCTTCTTGCCGCTTGTTGCCTGTAATTGCTTCTTGCTTCTTCTTTCTTGTTTTCTTCCTTCTTGCCCTTGCTGTTTGTAATGACTTCTCTGACCTGTCTTCCAGCCGTTTGTTGCTTCCTGGCTTCTTGTTTCTTGCTTCTTGCCGCTTGTTGCCTGTAATTGCTTCTTGCTTCTTGCTTCTTCTTTCATGTTTTCTTGCTTCTTGCCCTTGCTGCTTGTAATGACTTCTTGGCCCTTGCTGCTGGTAATTCCTCCTCTGACGCGCTCCCCCTGCTGTCGGCAGGGGTCGGCGGATTTCTCTGAATACTAGCATCACAGGTCGCTGTTGGTTTCGAACTGGGACTTGAGGACTCTGTCACGCACTTCCGGGCAAGTCGCATCAATTGGGAGCGAGCTGTCTGCCAAGGATCAAACAAATTCTTCGTCTGCTATGCTCGCATCCATGGGAGCAGGTCAGTGGCCACAGCCTTAAGACTTGGAGATTTTGCTTTGATATGGCATTCAGTGCGGACTGTGAGTTTCAATTTATTCAGAATTCAGTAGCATTGAAAGCAAAGGCGGCAATTGAGCACTGAGAGGTCTAATTGAACAGCTTTTCTGATGAACTTGCTCTGGGTCTCCTTTTTGTTTGACCACGCAATCCAACTTAAATCTGGGAAACTTGAATCTTACTGTACTCCCGAAGGCTGACCGACGAGAACTGGACAAGTGTTTTCTAATATCCTCTTCTCTTGTTGGTTTCGGACGGCCTTTTCGGGTCCATGATTTTCATGCGAGGCCTCTTGGAAATGCAGATGTTGGAGGCAATGGGCGACACAGGGTGCTGCAGCCCTCACCAAGTTGCAGTGTGGCCAGGTATGCTGGGCTTCCAGAATGTGATGAATGGTATGGAGGGACAGATTGGACAGGACCCTTGCGAACTTGCCTGGCCCGCTGCTTCCCAGAATTTCTGGCACTTGTAGTCTGAGAAGAACCCCAGCCAAGAAGTGCGCGCAAGCCCTTTCTACCTCAATAGCACAACTGCGTGAAGTTACAGGATTACTCAATTTGGATTGCGTCCTTGGCAATGTCATGAACTCACTTCAAACAAACATAATTAGATTCACTTGCGCACTGCACCATTGATTCGTCATGCAATCTAAATCTACAATTCAAAATAATTCAAACTGTGCCAAGTAGACAAGCGTGTTAGATTGACATTGAAGATATATAATTGACCATAACTGAACTGGACTCAATCAGGGTTTTTGTGAACCAGAGGCAGGTCCAAGACTAGGACAGCAGTTAACGGAGCGCAGGAGATTGCAACTGTTGAGTCACCACAAGTTGGGACACCCAGAGAGACCAGAGAGATCTTAGGCTGCCAGGCTGCTTGGTGCTTTCAGAGCAGCACAGGTGAAATGAAATTTGAGATTCACGAGCAAACATAGGAATGTGCCGATGCCTCATCTATCGATGCTGTGTTGCAGGCCGATGACAAGAAGGGTGAGCGCGGCAATCGTCCGTTAAGGACAAAGGCCAGCTATGAAGTGCCATGATGTTGATGGTTGAGGTTCAACTTGCTTCTTGAAAGGTTTCTCAGTCTGAAAGTGTCTCAAAAACTTCAACACTGGACGGCAACAAGAAATGCTGAAACACATGAGATAGCAATGTGATCAATAATATGTGTGTATGTATATATATATGTATATATATATATATAAATACATGTACATCAAACATTGCATATATACATATTGATATACATGACATAGACGTAGTGTATTACACCCCGACTAGTTGGGTTATGGGGCTGCAATTGGAATATCGCCTTGTACACGGCAGGTCAGCACCAAAGAGTTCTCGAAATACGACATTGATCCAGAGAGGATTGGTCGATTGTGATCAGGGAGTTTTTTTGAACTTAGAAAGATATACTTATGTTGTCTCTCTCTCTCTCTATATGTATATATATAATATATACAGTATATAATATATGTACTTGGAGGGATGAAGTACCAAAAGTTGCTGAACTACGACCCCAAAGATGAGACAACGCGAGACTCATTCTATGTTTCGAAACAAGCAGAACTGTCGGAGAGCCCAATCCACCTTGCTTGACGCTCATGAAGCAATTCCTCGTGTGTGGAAGTGGAGAGACTTTCATGTTTCGATCTGAGGGTGGGACATGATCGCCATAAATCAAAGTAGCAAAGTCAGGATCTAAACTGGTGTGTGAAGATGGGCTCGCTAGTTCGCTATATGCAGATTTTCTGCAAGATTCATCGAAGCAGTTCAGCCTGGAACTTCAATTCAACACAGCTTCTGGATTCCAATGATAGGATCGAGCGCGGAGAAGACTCCCGCACTACCGTGATGGTAAGAAATGTTGCAGGGAACAACGCTCGCAAGGAGCCCCCGATTCTGGGCTGAACTTTGAGCGTTGTCACTCTAGGCATTGGTACTTGCAGAGCTTTGCTTAGGTTTATCTTTATTTGTGTACAATAATAAGTTTATGATCGTCGCCCCTATCTGATGTCCTTTGCATTGCTGTTTGCCTCACTTTCAAAGGTCCCCACGGTCCGGCACATGGAATAGAATGAGACATGCAAGCGTATGCTATGTATACATATCATATCATATCATTATACGTACGTATAATTATATACATCCACATATACATATACATGTACTGGATAAAGGATAGGATAGCTTGAATCCCTGCAGAATTGAGCCCCAACATACTTTCCGGTGCAGACTGCAGCAGCCTAGTCCGGTTCAGCATCAAACTTTGCAGAGCTTGAGAGGAGTTCCTGAATCTCATGGAAAAGTTTGGCCTTTCTGATCGCTTTGGCCTCAAGGGACCGGCAGGACACAAGCGCTTCCTATCTAAGAAGTGTCATACATTCCCTTTGGCTTCATGTAGCTTCAGAGCTCAATGCCAAGCTGATTCATGACAACTCATGATTCATAGACTTGATGTGGTGCTTGCTATTGATTAGAATTCCAACTTTTCACGAGAAATTGCTTTTCTTTTAGAACCGCTGAAAAGAAGATTCATTATGGGAAGCCTTGTGTTAGACCGTGGGATTGGCCTGGACAGCCCAGCCCCAGGCTTCACCTTCTTCTACATGCCTTGCAAGGCCGGGCAGTCACTAGGAATGATGCCTTTCGCCAAGGACAAGTTAAAAAGCAGCTGAGACTGAAAGATGAATCACACTTGTGCCATGATTTATGGACTTATTGTTGATTCCTTTTAAGATGCAACGCGGCTCAGCATTTTGGTCCAAAACTTGTGTGGTGCCGTTGGGAAAAACCAGATGAAATTGAAGGAGCACCGGAACGTGCTGGCGGGCTTTGCCTTCGTGAACTTCATCTCTCCACTTGTGGCCTGGCAAATCTCTTTTGAGATACCCAAAAACAGCACACACATGGCTTAAACACTTTCCTGTCAGTCAGCTGTTCTAAGATGTATATTCAATCTGGAACTTCAAGAGGAAGTCATGCCCAGCCTTCTTTTACCATTTCATCAAAGGGTTCGGAACGTTTCACATCAATGACGCCGAGAGAGACTGGGTAGTTGGGATTGGGCAGTTGATCGTTTTAGATCGTTTTATGGCTTTAGAATAATATTACAGGGTGCGATAGTGAAAGGGACTAAAGGCACACCAGTTTTTTGCCACAGTCACGACAGGGATGTGAACAGCTTCCGGAGAATGCAGTGATTTTTTGCCAAGGACGTTCACAAACTCTTTGTTATGGCCCCGAGCTAAAAAATGGCGCTGTTTGTATCGGCACAATGTAGTGCATGATCGTGTATTGCTGTGTCATGCGCGTGATGTAGACAGACTCCCTTATATTTGTACACATATATATATATACACATACACACATATCTACATGATGTATGTACGTGTATATATATATATATATGTACATGTATGTCCACAGTAACGATGTATATGAGACAACTACTTTGATGGTTTCAAGACAGGCTTGAGGAATCAAAAACTGCAGTTTTTTCGGGGGCTGTTGAACCCAACGGAATTCTATGAAAAAGATGCCAGATGTGTTGTTCAAGTTGAAAGTCTACATTTCTGTGGCGTCGCCAGAGATCCGGATCAGGAGGCTACCAGTAGTTAAATTGAATAGTTGATGTAGAAACCATTGTTGCTTGGCTACTATCTGACCTTCACGGAACAACGATTTTTAGGTGAAGAACGGAGCTTGGCGCGAGGTCATGAGCAAGTCCCAGACCAAGGTGCATGGAGTGCATGGGTATCGCCGTTGGTCGCCGATGGCGACCAGAAAGCTCCTATGATTCACCTCAGCCATGGAAGTTATGTGATGCCAGAAAGGCATTGTGGATGTGTCAGGAGGGTGCCTCCTGACACTTGAATGGTGACTTGCACAAGTATAAGTAGTACAAGCATTACAAGTAGTACAAATAGTGCAGGTAGTACATGTAGTACTAGTACAGGTAGTACTAGTCTCTCTTTTCATTCTTACAATTTAGTCTATTTTGGTTGTCAACGTCCTCGAGTCTGTTCGGCTAGCTTCGTGAACTGCCTTCCAGGCACCTGGTGTGAGCTATGCCCGGTTCCAGGGGCACGAGGAAAACACTGATGGCTTGCTGGAACCCTTCTTTAGCGGCATTGGAAATTCTAGTTCGAGTTTCGCATTCACATCAGGTTGGCACATACAAAGGCTCTTGCACTCATGCTAGCTCTGGCCGTTTGCAAAGAAGAAAACAGAGGAAAAGGAGGAAACAAGTGGGAGCTGACACGATCATTGTGCGTTGATGCTTATACCGTGTTGAAGCCCACTAGACACCAGGGAGGATAAAGCTCAGCACATTCTGGGAAATCTGCACGCTCTCTGGAGCGCCTTGCATTTCAAGATGTTGAAGTGCTGGTCTGTAGTACGGTACCTGTTGGGCCCCTGAGCTGACAAGCTGGAGATAAACTTTGTACTAATCTGAATTTCATGAATCCTTATTGATCCTTATTGTATCCAATTAGCAACCCCAATGCAAAACTCGCCGATTTCAACGGTTGCGAAAGACTCCAGGAGTTGGTGGAGCACTTCAGCAGCTCCGCCGTGGGATGCTCATTGTGTTGGGCTGTGAGCAGAGAGCGCTAGGGAACCTTTAGATGTTTCGTGGAGTAGATGCAATTTAGAGTAATGCATTCCTTCACATCTAAAGTATCCTAAAGTGAGGATGGCCTTCTTTGAACATGGAAATGACCCTTCGTGTTTGTTTCTGTTCCAGCATGTCAGAGAAGATTCCAGAGTGATACATGAGATTTGTGGCGCACACACACAAACCTTTGCTGTGTTTTCATTGTTTTCAAATGATATGTGCCATGTTCAAAATAATAGATGGATTATGTACCCATATTAGGGGATGGATTCTCATTATGTTATGACCATAAACCATATACCATCTTTGGACCATGGCACATATGTGTACATATGTACTGTATACTATATATATACACAGAATACAGATACATAGATATATAATAACATATTCATATACTATTCGACATTGTGATCACCCGGTCATTTGTTGGTAGCCACACTGAGGTTCTGCATGAGCAGGATCCAGAGAAGCGTCCAATCTTCCGCCCAGACGCCGCAGCAAAGGCGGCCAAGGAGACGTGGACACGGAAGGCACAGACTTTGGTCTTTAGTCTGTGTTTAGTCTGTGAAGATTGAAAACAAGAATGATATCATATGATTATCTGCAACTCGTTTGAGGGCCTTGTATGTCCAAATATCAGAACATAGCAGAATCGTCTGGCAATAACTTGTCTAGAGTTTGTTTTCTTCCCCTTTTGATTCGAAGGGTTGATACTGGAAGGGTCGATTGTTTGTGTGATTTTTTGAGGCGTTGCAGTTGCCCATTTCGAGCCGAAATTTTGAAGGTTTGAGGGTAGGGCCCGAAGTCAAGAATCCTGAGTACAGAGCATGTGTGATTTTCGTGCGAAGTCGCAGGAGAAGCAGAAGAACGGATCAAAGAAGGAGAGCAGCTGCACTCTCAGTGGATACCAAGCCATGCGATGAGGCCAAATGGCAAGGCAAGCCTACATTCCGTGCATTCTTTGCCTGCATTGTTTCGTTCCGAAGCGACATGGTTCTTGATGGTTCTTGTGTGGCCGAGCACGTGTCTGGAAACCCTCAGGTCCATTGCCAAAAGTCTCAAATGGAGTCAGCATCCCAGCATCCCGAGGGCAAGACGTCCTGCATCCGCAGCAAGAGCCGAGCGGTTTGATTGTAAGATACTGCAACGGTCGTCGAATGTTTGTCATTGTTTTCACAGGTTCCCAAGATCTTCGTACATGCCAGCAAACCACTGTGCAAACTCTTGGATTCTTGCATTGGCAACCTTCATGCCCATACGTGCCATTATCATTAGCCTTTGTAGCCTCTTCCTACCTCAATGTGGTGCGTGTCAAGTTGATGGCAAGAGCTGATTAATATTGATAATTTTGAAGGTTGGCGCTGCGTTCTCAAACTGCAGAGTGGGGCAAGTGTTTTGTCCCCGAGCACATGACCAGTTTGTTTTAGAATAAGCATGAATAAACCCAAAATGTGGAACGCAAGATGCTTCAGCACTTCAGAGTTAGAACTCCAAGCTAGCTGGGCATTGGAAATATCTGTTGTTGGTTCGCACGAACTTGAGGCACCTGGCTTGATGAACGGCATGAACGGAATGAACGGACATGGCCAAGCTCTAAGATGACAGAACAGATGTCAGGTGGTTGCCGTGGAGAACTGCAGATGGTGACGGGGTTTTCCCTGCAGTTTCATGCCCGTTTGAGATTCTTGAGGTGCCAACCGTAGATAAAGTCAGGTAGCAAGCAAAGGTTAATCACATCCCAATAGGTGAACACTGGTTCCTTTTCATGTCTGACCCGTAGCTCGCGGATTCACCTTTCATTGCTGAGCTATCTGAATTTGAGCCATTTAAATGCAAGAAACCTCTTCATCCATGATAGCAACAGCATGGGTCTTGCAACATTTTGACTTCGTTCGCATAGCATAGCATCCAATTTGCTGGATCCTGTCAGAAGTCATTGTATTTGTGCACTTGTAAAATAAGCGTGACTTGTTCAGTCATTGCACATTTGGTTTTCAGAGTATCCAAACTTTTGAGGCCAAGGAAGCTCATTTGAAGGTGAAACACAGTGACGCATATTGACTCGTGATGGAACATATTCAGGTTGCTCCAGCCTTACATGAATAGATTAGTAGCCTGGCTTATTTTTCCACATCAGACCTATTTGTTTAAACAAACTTCTCTCCCTGGCGTAGTGGTTGAGATTTTTTTTTTCTCTCTCCCTAGACAGGCAGGTCTTGGTTCCCATGGAGCAGTTTTTGCACAGCTGCATGAACAAGAAGCCGAAGAAGCGCTGCAAAACAACATGAATAGTCTGAATAGTCTCACCAAACTATTGCTAGTAGGTCTTACTTAGTATATAGGTTATTTGCCCGAGAGGCTTGCTGCACTTTGCTGCTCTCTTCTTGCCGGTTTGCTGTGAGACAGATGTCCAAGAGACTCTCAAGATGTATTCTGTCCAGAGTTGACCAAGCTGCAATTCATGAGTCAATCGGGGAGATTTTATTTCCACGTGTGAAATCTTTGCTTGCGTGAAAGGGTTGGGCAGTGATTGCTGGCAAGGCTTGGCAAGACTTGGTAAGACTTGGTAAGTTGGGCCTCAGCGCGGAATGGAACTGAGGCAATGCGTGGATGTCTCTCCTCACTTCTGATGAACTCAAGGAGGCGCACTGCGCACGATTCAAAGGTCCACGATTTGTGAACGGTTTGAAAGTTGTCTCTCTGTCTCTCCAATCATGAAATTTGCTAAGCTTCAAACTTGGCTACAAGCAACGAAGAACATGTTCACTGAGCACTTCCCAGACAGGTTTCTGTGCTTCTACTTTCAGGGCCCTGAAAGCAAGCAGCCGTTGGCAAGTGGCTTGTTACATGACTAAAGTGACTAAAGTCTGCTAGAAACACAATCACAATACATCACAAGTACATTGTGTTCCATCCCCACTTTGGATCCCTTCGCTTCTTGGCAAACCAAGCCTGGGGCCTGGGTGAGGCATCTCAGAAGATCATGTCGACACCACCGGCGTACGTGAAGTCGTTCCCTCGGTGATCGTTTCTGTTGCTGGTTGGGAGAGTCAATGCGACAGGGTACCTGGGTTCACTTGTAGGGGCACCAGTTCACTGACGTCCCCTACTTGAATCACAAGCGGATCATTTCCAAGTGCCTGGCACTGCAACCAACATCCCATGGAGCTACATGCTAGGAACCAGACCTTGCATTTTGATAGATTCTGATAGATGGTTGTTAAAGTTTTTCGCGTGCGACATGGAACCTAGCAAAAGCTTCCATATACGCACACAGAGACAGACGTTTGGGCCTGTGAACCTTTGACTCCGAACACCCACCAAGGTCATCCTTAATGGAAGCGCCAGAGGACGCTATGGACGTTTCCTTGGCAAGTTTTCATTTGGAGCCAGTCCGTGGACTTCAAACGGATTCGCTGTTTTAGTTCAAGATGGAGGGAAGTATTTCATGACAAAACCAAGTTTGAGAGTGAAAAGGAGAATGAAATCGCATTTTTGCTGAAGCTATGCTTGCAACTCATCACTTGAATTAGCTATCCGGGTGATTCGCAAACATTCTTAGCCTCAGCCCTTGTACTACGGCCGTAGAGGTCCCCCTCCGGCATTTGAAACCCATGCCAGGCTGCTCCCCCACAGTGGGGGTCTCAGATTGGCCAAACAGCTTGGTGATTGGGTAACAAACCAGCACCCGTGCTGCCCTGGCTGGGATAGCCACATGCTTTTTCTGGGGTGGGGATTCCATTCCATGTGAATGCGCTGATACCATTCTCTTCTCTCTAATCTTATCAGTCTATTGCTGCAGTTGTAGCTTTTGCGTGTTTGGTCAGACCCTGTAAAAATGAGATGTTGGTTCTTTGCGAGTCGGAGGCTACCCAGGCCCAAGAATGAAGACAGCATTGAATTTGTAGATCTTGTTCTTGCACAGATGGAAAAAGGCAGGTAGTAGTTTCAGATGTGTATCTTGGCACCACTGCACTTTGCTGAGGATGGGGGCCTAAGCCACCCATGAAAGCCGGGCTGTGGCACCCGGCACCGTCTGAGCAGTCGATGGAACTGATGGGGGGATTGACACCCACCAGTAACAACCACAGTGTTGCCCATCGGCATTTTGGCAGGCAGGGCCTTTTGAGGCACTCGCATTCATTTTGTTGCGCAGCATTCCGCGGTTCACTTGAAAGAAGGACCCGGTTTCACTGCAGCAGGCATGCACTAGTTTAGGGGCTGCT
>CAMXCT020003014.1:40063-78925 GCA_947184155.2 Cladocopium goreaui | reverse complement strand
GCGCCCCCCCCCAAAATTCTAGTGGTTTATATCATCATTTTCCCATATTTTCATATTTTCATACATGTTCCCCATTGGCCATATGGAACTGTGGGTACCCGGGGCAAAACCAGCTGATGATTTCGAGGCCTCCCGGCAAGCAGAGATTGCTGCTGCACTGAAAGCACGAGAGGAGCGCTTGGTTTCTTGGCTCAAGAACTGGCAGGAGCGGCATTTAACTAGGCTAATTGTTGGGTTTTTGATAGATATATGTAGATATTTCGAACTAACTAAGTTCACTAGTTCATGCGGGCTTTAAACCACACACGCAGAATTGGGGCTGCCACATTGTATGGGTCACTTTTTGGAACCAAAACTTTTTGAGGGTCCGTTGGTGCCATGTAAGTTTAGGTTTTAGTATTGCACGATCGATTTTCAGGCAATTTGGAAACTGGACAGTAGGATACCAACAAACGAGCCTTTGTTGATCTTTTTTGCGGGTCCAAACAGAAATGGTTGATGGTTGGATTGATTTACTACCGTAACTGGTTGAGCGGGGAGCATTCCAACAAGTTTTGGGTCATTTTGGAATCAGTAGACTCAGTAGTGCACTGATATGACCAGAAATGGTGATGGCTCAAAGTTAAGCCCTACAAATTGGACGGTCACCAAGCATAGCCAGATGAGCTGCATGGGAATCTCCGGGTCTGCGCCAAGGCCGCAGAAAACGCGCAGAAGGCCAAGGACAAGGAACGCCGTGCGGCGAAGGCGAGGCTCTTGGGATGTGCCACAAGGTCAGAGCCAAGCAAGCAAAGTTGCAGTTGTAGAAGCTACAGTATTGTGTGATTGTGTATGTACATATAAATATGAGGTGCATGTTTTCATGTGAATGGTGCCAGAATCTTTGGCCCGAATGAGCCTTCGCCCTCTGACGACTGGATTGTCAGCAGGGTCATCTGTAGCTTTGGCACTTAAGCTATTTGAGTGGGCTGATTCTGCGCACTTTCAGCCGCTGCTTGCCGGCAGCTCCTCTTCAAGCCGCTTCATTGAACCCTGGTCATTCATTTTGGGATTGCTGACTGGATTGATCATCTACGCTACCATTGAGTGGGCACTAACAGTCACTAACATTGAGGTGGTGCTTGGTTCAGTGGGTAGACCATCAGGTGAATCATAGGCCAGCGCACAGGCCTAAGGAGCTATATAAGCTCCTTTGATGAGTGATGTCGAAAAAGTGCATGCGGTTGTGGCGCGAAGCACATTTCGAAGTCAAAAGTGTAAAAAACTGACGGGTTCAGAGCACTTTTGGAAGTTAAGATGTCGAAAAAGTGCATGCTGTTATGGTGCGAATTGCATTACGCTACGGCTACAACTGCAGCTGCAACTGCAACTACAACTACCACTACATAACACTACACTACACATACTACACTACACTACGTTACGCTACACTACTCTACTGTACCCTACACATACTACACTACACTACCTTACACTACATTACACTACATTACACTACGCTACACTAATTACACTGCACTACGCTACAGCTACAGCTACAGCTACAGCTACAGCTAGAGCTAGAGCTGGAGCTACAGCTACAGCTACAGCTACAGCTACCTACAGCTACAGCTACAGCACACTACACTACACTACACTACGCTACGCTACACTACGCTACGCTGCACAACACTACACTACACCACACAACACTACACTACACTGCACTGCACTGCACTAGACTACACTACACTACACTACAGTACACTACACTACAGTACAGTACAGTACACTACACTTCACTACACTACACCACACCACACTACACTACACTACACTACACTACACTACACTACACTAATTACACTGCACTAAACTACAACTACACCTACATTACCTTACACTAGACTACACTACAGTATACCACACTACACTACACAATACTACACGACATTACACTGCACTACATTACACTAATTACACCACACCACGGCTACAACTGAAACTGCATTTGCAAATACTCTAATTACACTACATTACAGCTACGGCCCCACTACACTACACTACAACTACAGCTATAACTGCAACTACAACTGCACTACACCACACTACGTCCAGCAGTTGTGGTGAGGTGACCACTGCAACCATTGCAAACATTCCAAAAAACACAACTCCAACCACCTGTCGGTCCATCAGTGGATTCGCCCTGCCATCCGTGATTTGCAACAACCAACCTCTCCTATAGGTTTCCTATTTTTGAAACTTCCGCCACCGCCTTGAGCGGCACTACTGGTATATATATATATATATATACGTATAAATGTAATAATAGTAATAAAAATACTCTTTTGTGGGTATACCTATTTTCAGGCACACCCGTATCAATAGCATGAAATATCAGCATATCAGCGAGATGGTGACACCTATCTCAAAGTAAGTTCGGCTTACTCGCACAACCTTCTCTCCAGTGTCTACGTTGCAGTTTCCTGCATTCTTACTGCGGTACGGCATGCTACTGCCTTTTTTGGCTGTAGGAGACCAGGCGATGAGGGACATATCCTATGTTCCAAACGCTCGCTGATAATATTATTGAAGGCAATTCTTCAGGTGTCTAAATGGTGTGTCTACTGTGGAAAGCTGAACCATTTGCCCATTTGATTTTGCTACGCCATTCCCCAAAGGGTAAACTTGTATTTGATCGAACTTGTGATGGGTTTACCATAGTGCAAAACCTTTTTATGTTGCCGCCCCGGCAGCGAAGCGCTAACCTTCTAGTAATGGAACATCTCGGAATGCTGGGAGGCCGCACAACAAGACGGAAAAAACGACAAGGACCAGGAGGCTAAAACTTCATTTCGATTGTTTTTTTGGATGTGGGTTTTGGTAAAACTTTGGTGCTCCAACTATTTTTGATGACTCAATGCTGAATTTAAAGAGTCCTTTGGGTGGTCTGGAATTTTGATCCAACACCACACTGAACCTCTCTGATTTTTTCTGATCTTGAAACATATTTAGGTGGAACGTATCCTTCTGAGGTCAGTTTGCTCATGAACAAACAACACGTCTAGGAATATTTGAAGTTTCACTGCGGCAAAAAGGTATAACCATGTCATGGGTGGTACCAGGAGCCAATGACTCAGACCAGTGAATTGAAAAATGAAGCAGACAACACCAAGGACTGCAAGTAGGGCAGGGGAGTGATTAGCTTAGCCTTGGGTATTTGGTGGATATACAGGTTGCTCCAATTCTCTGGGTCTTGAAGGACACTCCTTCCAAAAAAGGTTAGAAGGGGGGGTGCTGGGGTGATGTCGAAATGTGAGTGTGTTCACGTTTTGCATCGCAGTCGTAGAAAAAATAGGATATACAAGATGCACGCGTTTCTTGGTGATTCTCAAACTTTGCTCCTTACTGTTCCTTTGCCTTGTAAAGTCGTATTTGTGCTTTCACTCTGTGTCTGCGTCTTCTTATTTTATAGAATTTGCTTTCTGGAAGAGTTGGCTTTAGCTGCAGAGAGGTAACCCTCAAAACAGCAGGGTCACCATGAAGAGTTGTGTCCTAGCCATGCCATTGTGGGCTTTGCTGGTGATGCCTGACCTTGTTGCCGCCCAGTGTGATTCAATCGATACGACGTCGGCCGAAACAACATCTATTTCGGCTTCCGGCTTTGTTTCACACTGGAGTACTTCGGATAAGTACTCAGATTTGCTGAGACATTTCTTTTTGGTGTTTTTTTGCTTTCCCAGTGGCAAAGCCACTATTTGGGAAATCTGAAAGGAAGACATTTTTTTTTTTGACCATGTATACCGCCATGTCAGGATGTCAATGCAGTGAAAATCATGGTCTCCTCGGATGATGGTGAATCCTTGGTAAATGTTTACACCAACCAAGATCAGTGGTCGTCTTTTGTTCGCTGTACGTCCACTGTACGTCAGCTACAAAGCAGCCGCCTCGGGATTCGACGAGACATGCTTCAAGACTGGGTCAATGATTACGGTGCTCAATGATCCAGGCAAACGATATTTTCACATCGATACTGTAAGAATTATTACTTGCAACATCCACTATGAGATCGATTTCTATGGCTCCGGCATGCTCCGGCTGCTCTTCAGATGATGATGATGATGATGATGATGATGATGATGAGGTATCAGCACCCTCAGAGTCGTCGTCAACGTCCTCAACGTCCTCAACATCCTCAGAACCCTCCTCAGCAGAGGATGTGGGTGTGACCTAATCTGCTGAGTGCGGGCAATGGTGTGATGAATGTGAAGACTGCGCCGAAGCCACGGCATATGAAGCAGCCAAATGCGCGGGGGAAACGTTCCAAGCTTCGTTCGCTTCTCAACCATGTGGAACCAAGATTCAGCAGCTCAATGGGAAGACTTCCTACAAAGTAGAAGCTAAAGGACACTGCTCCAAGCCAGAAGCTGAGGGCAGCGGGACTGAAACAGGGCAGAATTCCGAAGATGACAGTCTGAGCAGTCCTAGCAGTCCAAAAACTGAGGATGCGCAGGAGAGTCAGAACACTCACACTTGGGCACCCGGCGCAGTTGGTGGCGTTCACCGGTCTGACCATTTGACTCTTGCTTTGACCATCAGTCTCACTTGGATTGCACATGCGCTCGAGGTGAGCTAGTTTGTGCACCTGGATGCGCAGTCGATGTAAACTTCAACAATCAAACGATTTGTTGCCTGCTGCAGCCTTTCTTTGAATCTGACAGTATCACTTGCTCAGAATCCTGCTGAGTGCATCTGATGGCTTTTGTGAATACTTAAGCAGAGTTCAGCCAAAATTATTGTCACCTACCATCGCAACCAATTGAACATGGCATTCTGACTGCCAGTAGACACAAGGCTAGGCTTGTACTGCTTTTGCCAAGCCTCCCTTTGAAGGGGTGAGGTTCCCCTGAGACATAGCGGCCGTTTCCCGCCGGGACTGTGTTGAATCAAAAGCTGTGCAGATGGGGCTGCTGCACAAATTTCAACAGAAACAGCCATTCAATCACTGGATTGGTGTATGGGGAAATTTACAGGACCCCCCCCATATTTCATAGGAAAAACATGGAAAACATCATGATGTCCTGTAGACTTTCCCTCAAACCAATCCAAAGATTCACATTTTTTGTTGGGTCCAACTCTTGACACAAGAAATCACCGAGTATGACGAAGGGCTGATGGACCTTTGAAGTCAGTGGTGAGAGGTTACCATTAGTCCAAACTTTGACAAGGACAAAGAAACAAAGAAGTGCACCCTTAATCGCTCGCTTAATCCCACCCTGCATATGTCAAATACAACCGGAAAAATAAATAGAGGGCATTTAATAGCAGGAGAAAGGGGTTGCAACATGTTGCAACCATGTTTCTCCACATTCCGCGGCTTGCCGTGCAGGACAAAGCCACAGAGATGGAAGTTGAAAAAGAGACGCTTGCAGCGGAGAAAGCGGAGGTTCAAGATGTGAATTCTGAAAACAACGAGCACAAACAGGAGAAAAATGATGTGACAGAAAAGGAGGCTGGGAAGGAAAAGGAGAAGGATCAGAAAGAGAAGGAAAAGAAGGACAAGGAACATGCCAAGGAGAAGGAGAAAAAGGATAGTGAGAAGGAGAAGGGAAAGGCAAAAGAGAAGGAGAAGGCGAAAGAGAAGGAAAAGGAGAAGGAGAAGGTGAAAGAGAAGGAAAAGGAAAAAGAGAAGGACAAAAAGGAGAAGAAAAACAAGGAGTCGGAGAACGACAAGGAGAGGCTGAAAGAGAAGAAGGAGAAGGAGAAGGAGAAAGAGAAAGAGAAAGAAAAAGAGAAAGAGAGAGAGAAGGAAAAAAAGGCCGAGAAGGAAGATGACAAGGATAGAGGTAAAGAGAAACGAAAAGAGAAGGAAAAGGACACTGGTTTGGTTGGTTCCAAGAGTGATTTGAGCCCTGACACCTCCTTGCTATGCCGCGCCCAAAGGGTTTGTGAGCAACAACCTACAGGACAAAGAGAGATCCCGCTCGAGAGACCAAAAGGACAGATCCAGGCGCGGAATTGTTTGCATCATTCCTTTTTCTGGTCCAATGACACTAGACAATTCGCAGCAACGGATAATTCAGTAGATTCCGTCCACTTTGCCTTCTGAAAATCAATCCCTAAATATCCCAAAATTTGCGAATCATTGTTTCAGGGTGTCTCCCCTTCTTACACTCGGCTCTGAAAACCTAAACAGGGCCATCACCAGGGTATCGACTGCTTGTGGGTGGAAGTGCTCTGGCACTGAAAGTTGAAGTGTCTTATCACTGGCCTGTATTATACGATACTTGGATGTCATGACAAATTGCAAGTGGTAAATACATGGCTAGGGTCCCTCAGGGTGATCTTGGAACATGCCGCCACGGTCACCGGGGCCGCTTTCGCATCGGGGTGTGTCTCGAGGGCATGCTATTTCAAAGGTGAACATCATGATGAAGTAGTGACTAGTGGATTTGGGGTGCATCCCGTTTAATCTGATGATGGAGAAAGACATCTTCCACAGACGCTAGACTTGCATGATTGCATCCCAAATTTGCCCATCTTGCGACAGGAAAAGATCCAGATCCAGATCAAAAGGTCGGGAGAAGGATGCATCTCAGCCGAAAATGGACTGGTCGCTGAAACTGCTGAAATCGTGACAACGGATTGGCCATGGGTCATTGTGGGATCAACTCCAAATTCAAGCGGCACATGGGGAAGAAGCCTTTGGCTACTCCGAATTCATTGGGATGGGGATGGTGGATACCCAAAAAATGGGTGGTTTGCCACGAAGAGGAAACATCGGAAACACTATGGCAATAGGGCAGACATGTTTGACTATCTTCTCTAGGGAGCCTAGGGAGTCTGAGATGGTTGATCAGCAATGTCTTGACCAGTATGCAGTCAAAAGACGGACGGAACCCCTTTCAAAGATATCTACTGTATATCTAAATCAATATCCATTTACATTTATAATATCACACATTCATATACATACATACCAACATACACATTAGATTGCCTTGCATTGCGTTGTATCGCATCGCATGGTCAAGGAATCATGGGAACATCTTGCCGGCTAAGTGAATGTTCCTCATGCAAAACACAATTCCTTGCGCCAAATGACAGGCCAAGCGCAAAGACAAGGACACTCCTGGGCGCTGCTTGAAAACCAAAGCAAAAACGACCACACTGGTAGCAGATTCAAGAGAGAACATAACGGGATTCTATATACAAGATTGGATAAAGCAAAAGTGGTTGCGTTTTGGTTCCATTTGCGCTGATGTCTGGCTTCGGTGGTGCGCCCGCTTTGCACCAGCATTTCAGTTGTGCAGGAGAAAGAGAAGAGGCCTTGCGCATGCTGCACCGCCCGCTTACTATACACTTCAATTTGATGTACAACAAACCCTCTGTCAAACCTGTCAATCTGATCCTGCAGAGGAAAAGAAGCGGTAGCTCGCGTTCCTCTCGAGCGAAGAAGAAAGATAAGGAGCAACTGCGTTTTTTTTTCCCCCAACAGCAAAACTTTGCTATGCGGTCTTTGGCCCAGATTAGCTCCGGTGCGATCCGGTGCAGCTTCAACACCAGGTTTTGGACAACGTTCCGGAGGGATCTGGTGCAGATACCTCGTGAGGTTCCGGAGGGTTCCGGTGAAGATACCTGCTGAGGCTCCGGAGGGTTCTGTGCGGTTCCGGAGGTTCCGGTGCAGATACCTTGTGAGGTTCCGGAAGGTTCCGGTGCAGATACCTTGTGAGGTTCCGGAAGGTTCCGGTGCAGATACCTTGTGAGGTTCCGGAGGGTTCCGGTGCAGATACCTTGTGAGGTTC
Organism: Cladocopium goreaui; assembly: GCA_947184155.2. NCBI lineage: Eukaryota > Dinophyceae > Suessiales > Symbiodiniaceae > Cladocopium > Cladocopium goreaui. The sequence goes on along the minus strand of CAMXCT020003014.1, from coordinate 71,141 downwards.
CGGAGGGTTCTGGTGCAGATGCTTTGTGAAATTCCAAAGGGTTCCGATGTTTTTTTTTATGGCATAAGCACTTTTTATGGCAAAAACGCAGAAGCTTTCAAGCTGTTGGGGGTGGCACCTGAGTTTATTTTGAATCAGAGCTTTGGATTGTGTCAATAATGGTTTTTGTTTAAAAGCTTTGCATTCAGAAGACATTCTTTCTGCCCAATTGGCATCGATGCAGGAGAAAGAGAAGAGGCGCATTATACGCACAGACAAATGCATCTGCAACTTTCCCATTGTTTCGGAATATCTCATCGTCAGATGCGAGTTTATGGTTGGAATTTATCGGATGTTTGGGCTGCACTCAGATGATGTAAGCATTCGCCCAGATGCCAAAATCAGCAGTCATCGTTCATTTTGTATAGGAGTCGGAGGTATTCTGGTAGGGTGAAAGATCACAGCTTTTGCATACTCGTACTCTATAGTGTCAGCAAATTACCAAACTCAGAGACAATGTGACAAAGCTTTGGGCACACAAACTGGGCTGGGTGAGTTGTTAATCTGTCAGGAAGAGAAGCGGTAGCTCTCGTTCCTCTCGAGCAAAGAAGAAAGAGAAGGAGCATTTTTTTTTAAAATCAGAGCTTTGAATCCTTTCAACAATTGAACTTTGTATTGAGAAGATGTTCTTTCTGCACAATTGGCATCGATGCAGGAGAAAGAGAAGAGGCGCATTATACGCACAGACAAATGCATCTGCAACTTTCCCATTGTTTCGGAATATCTCATCGTCAGATGCGAGTTTATGGTTGGAATTTATCGGATGTTTGGGCTGCACTCAGATGGTGTAAGCATTCGCCCAGATGCCAAAATCAGCAGTTATCGTCCATTTTGTATGGGAGTCGGAGGTATTTCTAGGGTGAAAGATCACAGCTTTTGCATACTCGTACTCTATAGTGTCAGCAAATTACCAAACTCAGAGACAATGTGACAAAACTTTGGGCACACAAACTGGGCTGGGTGAGTTGTTAATCTGTCAGGAAGAGAAGCGGTAGCTCTCGTTCCTCTCGAGCAAAGAAGAAAGAGAAGGAGCATTTTTTTTTAAATCAGAGCTTTGAATCCTTTCAACAATTGAACTTTGTATTGAGAAGATGTTCTTTCTGCACAATTTGCATCGATGCAGGAGAAAGAGAAGAGGCGCACCGGCTGGCAGGTTGAGATTGATGCATGTTGATGAGGCTGAAGAGGAACGCACTCCCCAAGTCAGCTTGTGAAAATGAGAAACTGATCATAGAATTCACAAATCAAACATTCTTTTTAGGACAATGCAATTTTGGATTGGATTCAGACGAGCACATGGATGTCAAGGAAGAGAAGCGAGAGCTCTCGTTCCTCAGCAAAAAAGAAAGACAAGGACCAAACCACATTCAGTTCATTTTTGCATGGGTGAAATTTGGACACCGCCAAATTCGGATGGTTTACTACAACAAAAAAGTTAATGACCAAAATCATCCAAAATCATTTAGAACCAATTTTCCACTTCGTGAAATGCACAGTGTTTGCTGATGACTGCTGTGCAGCCAAAGTGACTTGGCCTGAAAACTAGATTTGAGATGTTTGTATTTGTTGGCCTACTCTTCGCTAGCTTATCGACGGAACGGCCTCGAAGTACATGCAGGAGAGGGGAAGAGCAAAGGAAAAAGAGAAAGAGAAAAGGACTGCACTAAGGGTTTGCATACTCCTGTTGCGGCGGCGTCAGAAACACAATGCTTCCATTCAAAAAAATGCAAACAATGCTAAAGGTATGTGTATACAGTATATATATATATATACATAATTATATACATATTATAGTATAATTATAGTATATTAACTCTCCCAGCTTGGCTCATTTTTTCTCCTCCAATTGGACTCAGCTCAGGAGAAAAAGTAGCATCTCTGAAGCTCCATCGAAGAAGGAGCAGGGATGCATCCGGGATGCGAGCTTGGGAATTTTGAGAAGTCACCTTCCAAATCCTTCCAAAGGTTTGATGGGAGCAGATGGACCTGATGCTTTCAGAGCTTTCTCTATTTCCATTTTGCGCTTATCTTGTTTGACTTTGGACCATTGTCCCCATCAGCATTGCAGGAAGTACACAGTCCATTCCGGCTCACTCCATCTGCGCAGGAAAAGAAGAACAAGAGGAGGTCCAGCTGCAAGTCCAGTGTGAGAAATATTCGAATGAATCTATCCATCAAACGATCCGACTGAGAAACAACTGCATGAATCTGAAAGTGAAATAGCACTTTTGGAGCCTGCCAACCAAAGCCACATGCCCGCAAACGCCATGCCCATACACAAAGATTGTTTTTTTTCCTGTGTTTTTTGTTTTTCCTCTGCAATAGGCAGTACTGCCATCCAGGGGGTTTGACCGCAAGCAAGAAAGGTTGGATGTCATCCCAATTTGTGTATCTAGCTGTAGGTTTCATGTTTCTATATGTTTCTCTTTTTCGCCCTAGGATGATTATGATTATATTTGTATTAATCTACCACATATAAATACAAATATAATCATAATTGGATTATGATTATGATTATAATACAGGTTTAATCTACCAAATATTGGATTATGATGATTATGATTATGATTCCCATGTTTTTTTCGGGGGCTTCAACCTACCAAGTATGGATCCAACGCCACTGTTACCCCGAAGATTTTGCGCTCTGTTACCATCCAGGAGGAGCTCGTCGTGAGCGCGGCCGGAAAAAAAAAACATCGGCTGCGGAGGCTTCAAGCAGCCATTGGGAAGGATGAGGGTTGATGGTGGTCGATGATGGTTGATGATGGTTGATGGGGGTTGATGATGGTTGATGTGTGAACTTTCACTTGGGGATGTATGAACAAACATGCTGACTTTGACCAATGAACGTTGGTTGATGTCAAAACTGGTGTTTGTCGTCCGTCCCTGCACATTGCATGTGTTGATGACTCCGGTTCACCAAAGCTTCTGGGATGCAGTCAAACTAGCAAACAGGAAATGATGCCGCGAAGTTGTGGCCAGCTTTGGCTCAAGCAGCGAGCCTTGATGATGCTGGAGAGTTCCACATAACTCCGAAAGCCGCATGTGACACGTGGAGGTTTCCTAAAATGGGGGTACCCCCAAATCACCCAAGTCATTGGACAGTTTTAGTATTGAAACCTTGGGGATCAATTTTAAGAACTCCCCTGTCTGAGTCTTCGTTGGTAACCTCTGTTGAGCGAACAGGTCGCTCCAAAGATGCGACCCAAAATCGCCCCCAAAAATGGAACCACAATGGAACCATAATGGAACCATTCCTAAAGCTGACCTGACATTTTGACCCATCCTTTACATCGTTCCCTTGTGAAAAGCTGCCTGGTGGCATGAGTTAACGAAGAAGAGCGTGGCCCTCATGTCATGTTTCGAAGGCGACAAGAGGAGCTGGGAGACCCAGCGATGGGTCTATCCATTACATGTATGTCAGAATATATATATATACACATAATTATATATAATTATGTACATACAAATTATAGAATTACAGTTAATTACATGTGCATGTATTTGTATATATATATATACATACTCTGTATATATGTATATGTGGACGTACCTATCAGTGTATAGTGGTTCTACATACCTTCACCACGAGTGAGACAAATCAGTATATATATATAAATACATACACATATAGCCCATCTGTATGTTCTAGTTGCAGACTATTTGTGGGTTACAAAGAGATAATTCACACATTACATGTTTGATGTTTCGGCGCCACATGGGGGTCTGCACAGATTGGGTCAACTTGTGAGCCTAGACCATGTACCCATCAAAGTAAAGGAATGTAAGGGACATATTTCTGCCACGAAAGGACTAACAAAACTTTGGCATAATTCCAATAATAACAGTAGATATGATATGTATATATATATATTACATATATATATTACATATATATATATGTATATCATATATATCTATATATTATATGATATTAAATTATATATATTATGAATTATATATTATATATTATATATTATACATTAAATATTATATATTATTTATTATATATTGTATATTATATATCATATATCATATATCATATATCATATATCATACATATATATAAATATATTATATTGTATATTATACATATATATATATACATATATATATATACAAATATTATACATAAATATGTATATATATATACATACATAAATACATTACATACATACATACATACATACATACATACATCCAGGCAGGCAGGCAGGCAGACAGACAGACAGACAGACAGACAGACATACATACACACATACATACACACGTACGTACATACGTACATACGTACATATGTACATGCATACATACACAGACATACACAGACATACACATACATATACACATACATATACACATACATATACACATACATATACACATACATTTACACATACATAGAAATACATACACATACATACATACATACACATACATACACATACAGACATACACATACATAGGCATACATAGACATACATAGACATACATAGATATACATAGACATACATACACATACATAGACATACATACACATACATAGAAATACATAGACATGCATAGACATACATAGACATACATAGACCTACATAGACATACATAAACATACATAGACATACATAGACATACATATACACATACATTTACACATACATAGAAATACATACACATACATACATACATACATACACATACATACACATACAGACATACACATACATAGGCATACATAGACATACACAGACATACATAGATATACATAGACATACATACACATACATAGACATACATACACATACATAGAAATACATAGACATGCATAGACATACATAGACATACATAGACCTACATAGACATACATACACATACATAGACATACATAGACATACATAGACATACATATACATACATAGACATACATAGACATACATAGACATACATAGACATACACAGACATACATAGACATACATATACATACATATACATACATACACATACATAGACATACATAGACATACATATACATACATATACATACATATACATACATATACATACATATACATACATATACATACATATACACACATATACATACATATACATATACACATACACATAGACATATACATATACACATATATACACACATACACACATACACGCAGACACACATACATACAGACATACAGACATACAGACATACAGACAGACATACAGACAGACACACACACACATATATATATATATATACATATTTATACACATACACATAGATATAATATAGACATAGACATAGACATACACATAGACATCCACATCCACATTCACATCCACATTCACATCAACATCCACATCCACATCCACATCTCCATCCATCCATCCATCCATCCATCCATCCATCCATATCTGTTGTATTTGTACTTGTCCCAGGTTGCGAGGTCCGCCCGGTGAGGGCGAGGAGGAGACTGAGTCGCTCCTGGCCAAGGTGCTGGGTGGAAGTTGTGGACACTTTTGGACAGACAAGTTCTGATTGTATGATGAACAAACGAATCTAACGAATCTAACTTTAGTTTTTGTTTGGAAAAAATAGTACGTTTTGATATTTTTGATCCATTGATAAGTTGCTCACCTATAGATTTACTGATCCGAGGGTTCATGATTTTTCGATATATAAACAATTCAGTAAAGAAGTTATAACTTCACTGATCCAATTCTTGGAACAGGGATGACAATTTTGCCAAAAATTCACCACAATTCGGATGGCACACATATAGAAGAACCTTTGCGCTGGCAGGAGCAAGCGGAAGATGCCAAGGCACCATATTCCAAGGCCGAAGAAGTGCTGCTGTTTTCCAAGCTGGTGGTGGGGCCTCATGGTACATCAGGGATCTATAGGGATGTCACAATTTACTCTCCGGCAATCAAACATGGCTGGCTAATCCACCATTTACGTATATGTCCTTTCGCCCCCGGGGATAAACATGAATTCACGATTTCTTTTAATGTAGCTCTGGCTTAAGGGATTTGGATGTGGGGACACGCAGACAGTTGTCCCTGCTCCGTCTGTAAGAGCCTCCCTCGCATTTTCCACCTGATTGCGAGCGGGGGGGCCATCTAACCTTTGTACCCTGGGTTGGAGATAGGCTCAGGGTACTGGAAGCTGAGTGCCGGGACGAGCTGCAGCGCCTGGAGTCGACTTCAGGTGTTGTAGGGCCTGTGCAGCGGGTGCCTGGCAAAGGGGAGGAGGGTACTACTGCCACAGTACCCCCTCCCAAGGGCGAGACAAAGGAGCCCCAGCAGATCTTGCAGACTACTCCAAAAGTAAAGCCGCCAGCTCCGCCCAGAGAACTCGTCGAGCCCAAGGAGACCGCCGCCCAACCTGTGAAAGAGGAGCCGCCCAGGAGCCCACCAGGAGGACATCGAGGCGTCGTTGAGGTTGAAAATGCAGGTGCCTCATCCTCGAGACCTTCCAGACCGCCTAGAAGCCACCCCAGCCGCTCAAGGAGACACTCCAGAGGAAGCCGCCGAGAAAGAAGCCGAAGGAGGAGCCGAGACCGAGAAGCCAAGACCAAGAGGAGGTCTAGGTCCCGCTCAAGAAGAGGGCGGTCCAAGTCTCGACGGACTGCCGTGAGAGGGCGCTCAAAGAAAAAGCGGTCTGAGCGACCTCCTGAGCCAGACCATCCGCCTCGCCAGTCATTTGGGAGGTCGCCCCCCAGAGCCCCGTCATCCACCCCCTGGCCGAGGGTAGGTTGGACCGGTTCCCAGGAGTGACCACGCACGGTGGAGCTCCGGGACAAACAAAGGAGTGGTCAAGAGGGCCAAACAAGAGCGGTTCAACAATAGAAGAAGGAAGAGACGCTAGGGGAGGACATGCCTCCCAAGATGGCTAGGAGAGCTTTGCGCCGTCCAGCTGCTGCGGCGCCCCGGCTTCGGCGTCCAGCTGCTCGGGACGAAGGGGAGGAGGAAGAAGAAGCAGCCGCTCCTCCCAGACTTCTTAGCGCCCTGACTTTTCCGGAGCTCAAGAAACTTGGTCCAGTTTGTCTCCAAGACTCCAAGTACTATGGCAGGACAATTCATCTGGCGGGCCGCCTACGACAGGCGAAGATTGAGGAAGGAGAGATGTACGTTGAGCTGACGGTGACCGGCACAAAAGACGATGAGCTTCTGCGTGTGCTGACAGGAATCCCTTCAAGGAAGGTGAGCATTCACTGTTGCACGGAGGAGTGCAGTGGGCTCTTGACAGATCCCCTGTTAGTCCATGGCCGGACTTTTGAGGAGACCGACTTGAGAAGGTTGCCCTGGCTCACTAACCTGGAGGCGGTTGCAACAGAAAGAGCAGAGCCGGGCCGAGATGAGTTGGCTGAGCTGAGGAGAATGCAGGTAGCGGCAACAGGAGCTGATGCCAAGGAGAAGAAGAACGCGTCAAAGAAAGAAAAGAAGAAGAGGAGTGCAGACGAGATGAGGGCAGAAGAAGGGAGGTTAGGAGAGTCTCCCAATGTGAAGAGCACCTCATTGGAGCAGGGGCAGCAGGCCCTCAATGAGGTGTATAGCGGCACAGGTTTGGATCCAAACCCTTCTAGGAGGGAAAAGATTCTGAAAAAGGCAAAAAAGATGGGAAAAAGCAAGAAGAAGAAGAAAAAGAAAGCGTCTTCAGGAAGCAGCGTAGAGGAGGCTTCTTCAACTACGAGTTCTTCCAGCTCCCGGGTTCCTGGAGGTACCGGTCTTTTTGACGAAGAAGACCGGTTGCGGCGCATCTGGAAGAAACACCCAGGCGCCCTCACAGCGGGGGCCATCAGAGAGGCCCGTCAAGGGCTCATGACTCAGGCTGGAACGCTTTGGAACATCAATGAGGCTGAGTTACCGCCCCTCTTCACGCAATATTGCAGACAGCAAGTCGTTGCGCCGTTGCCGGTAAGTCCAGCCCTGACTCAGGAACTTCTTACGCTGACGCAGTGCTTGGACCACTTGCTGATGGGCAAGATTGCGGCTGGCGCTGGCATCCTTTGTCAAAGGATCAAATGCGTTGAAAGCCTTGCAAAGGGCTACCATTGGAGCGTGGGACGGCAACTGGAGTTGATCCATAGTGAGCAGAACTCCATCGCTGAAGGTTCCGAAGCTTTGAGTGCAGCAAGACGCGCAAGGGAAGAGGAGAAGTTGAGGTCTCTGGTCAGCAAAGGAGGAGCTGGAAAGAGTGGCAGCAACTATGAAGGTGGAAAAGGTCGCAAAGGAAAAGATAAGTATACGCCAAAGGGTAGATCCGATGAGGGAGGAAAAGGTCGTGGCGGTGAAAATCGAACCCGTGATGATGGCAAGCCCTCGGGAAAAAAGAACTGAAAGAGGGGAGGAGCACCTCCCAAGGACTACCCATGGCGAAAGAAGAAAGCGACCTAGTGAGGCTTCGTTGGGCGAAGGTGTGGCATGTGGCAAGCGGCGAGAGGAGAAATGTGATGCGGCCGGCAAAGAAATCCTTGTGGCAGAGGATGCATGGCGCGAAGTGGCAGAGAGTATCACCCTCAGTGAGATCGATGCCCTGATCTGTCAAGCTCGAAGTAGCGCTGAGGAAGCACAGGGGAGTCAGTTCGAGCCGACTTGGACGGACTCCCAACCTTTGAGTTTGAATTCGAGTGGTGCATGCCAGGGGAGTGGTAGCAGTAAGGAATCCCACTCCCAAGCCCCGCTGCTGCGAGCACGAGCGCTAGTGCGGGCTTTTTTGGACGGTCCGGAAAGGACTTGTAGCCTTGAAGGTCTTGGTGGTCTCTTAAAGGATGTCCTGATTATGTTTGAAAGTTTTCCTTGTTGCAGGCCCCGGCCCACTACAGGACGGAAAGACATCTTTCCACTACCTGTGTCAGAACATCCAGAGACCTCCAAGCGCGGCCAATTTCTTCCTTTGGTGGCAGCCAGTCTCAACAGTATGTATGGCGTAGATCACTCAACTGAGGCACGCCCGTCCTCTTTACGGGTCATGAAAAGGCTTGCTGCTGTGGTGGAGCGCTCTGAGATTTTGGCTGAACCCCTTCCTGAAGTTTCTTTCTCAACCCTTTTTACTACCAAAGGTGTGGATTACCAAGGTGATGAGATTCGGGTTGCTCGTAAAGTTGTCTGGGAATCTATTCAGGCGTCTTTACCGTCTCAGGTAGGTACTTTGGATATTCAGGATTTTTGTCATTCAGGGGTCCTTCACTATATCAACCACTTTGAGGAGTTCCTTATCCCTGCGGCTGACCAGATGGTAGGAAACGGGTTTTTGTGGATGATGATGAATGGGGCCGAGTGGCAAATGGCCTTCTTGACAGGGGTATTCTGTGTTGCCCGGAAGCTTTCTGATCTTCACTTCATTGATGGCTCCCCGCTGGTTAATGGATTGTTTGCAGTCTCCAAAGATGAATTTCATGGGTCTGTCGAACTATGTCGTTTGATCATGAATTTGAAGCCTGTGAATGCCCTTGCTCGTCCTCTGGAAGGGGATACCTGCACTTTACCTATGGTAACCCAATTGGGTAGCCTCTATTTGGAAGAAGGGTCCATTTCTTCTGAGGATCTCCGTTGCTACTTCTACTTGTTCAGCATTCCGGAGGCCTGGCAAAAGTACATGGGCTTTGGACGGGCATTGCCGCTCGGTCTAGTACCTGAGGGGGGGCACCGTGATGAAGTTTGGGTTCTTTGTAGTAGGGTCTTGCCTATGGGGTTTCTAAACAGTGTTGGCATTGCCCAGCACATCCATCGAAACGTGGTCAGAAAGGCAATGGGGAGTTTGTACCCCCTTCTGGGTGGAGAACATGAACTTAGACGTGATCGCCTATTCAGTCAACTGCCGACCCTTTATAGAGTTTATCTAGATAACTTTGACGAGCTTCGCAAAACTGACCGCCGACTCCATGAGCTCATTGGGGGCCATACTTCTGAGAGCGTGGCACGGTTACGGGAGGCCTATGCTGCCTCCCAACTCACCCGAAGAAGACAGTGCGGCAAGCCTCAAGTGCGGAGGTCCAGGGTGCCTGGATCAATGGGGAGCAAGGTACCATGAGTGCGAAGCCTTCAAAGATTAGCCGCTATGTGAAGCTGGCCCTTGAACTGGTTGGCCGTGGGGTGGCTAGCCAGAAGGAGCTTCAAGTGGTCGGTGGCGGGATGGTTTACATTGCGATGTTCAAAAGACCGCTGCTGGGAGCCCTAAACCATTTGTGGCGGGCCATAGTGGCTCTGGAAGGCCTCCCAAGGGATCGTCAGTATCCCCTACCAAGGGAGGCCATGGTGGAGCTTGTGAGGTTTGTAGGACTGGTCCCACTGGCCTTTCGTAGTTTCAGGTCTGACTTTGACGACATGGTGACCGCCAGTGACGCTTCATCTTCAGGGGGGGGTTTCTGCGCCTCTCGAGGGCTCACACCCTATGGCGCGGCAGCAGCTTCAAGCTATGTTCGCGGTGATCTTCCAGAGTGTGATGACACCTGCCAGGTGTTGTCGATAGGGCTCTTTGATGGCATTGCCGCACTCCGGGTTGCTCTGGATGTGCTCCAGGCACCAGTGGCAGGACATGTGTCTGTGGAATGCAATGGGGCAGCACAACGAGTAGTTGAGGCCAATTTTCCGGGATCACTGCTTGTTGAAGGAGTCGAGCAAGTCGATGAGGCAATGGTCACTGAGTGGAGCCTGCGCTTCGGCATGGTAGGCCTAGTGCTGGTGGGCGCTGGGCCCCCCTGTCAGGGGGTTTCACGCTTGAACGCCGACAGGCGTGGTGCCTTGAGAGACGCCAGAAGCTCTTTGTTTTGCCATGTCTCCAGGATTGTAACATTGTGCAAAAGGAAGTTCCCTTGGGCCCAGGTAAGGGCCTTTGTGGAAAACGTTGCGTCAATGGATCGGGTAGACTGCGAGGTGATGAATGAAAGCTATGACATGTGCCCCTGGTATGTTGATTCAGCAGGTATCTCCTTGTGTCACCGGCCAAGGCTCTACTGGTTTGACTGGGAAGTTCAAGAAGGCGTAGGTGTGGAACTATGGCATGGGAGTGATGGTAGACTCCCAATTCAATGAGAGATCCGCTTGATGGCCGAAGTGGAGAGCCACGCTTTTTTCCCGCGAGGTGTTCGTATGGGAGGCGACCGTCTCCCAACTTTCACTACTTCAAGGCCGTGCAGCGTGCCAATGAGAAAGCCAGCTGGGTTGAAGGATTGCCTGGCTCATGAGGTTCAGAGGTGGAAATCTGATAGCCACCGGTTTCCGCCCTATCAATACAAGGACAAGCACTGCATTGACGAGCAAGGGACGCTGAGGCCTCCCAAGGTGTCTGAGCGTGAGGCTATCATGGGTTTCCCCATTGGGTACACCGTGCAATGCATGAAGAAGTTATTGGAAACACCTGGCATGTGGGGGTTGTAGCCTGGCTTTTAAGCCAGCTGTTGGCTCCCCTTGGTCTTATCATGCCAGTTTCAGTTCAGGAGTTGGTGGAGCGCCTCACCCCGGGAAAAAATGCTCATCTTCAAGCTTTATTGCTGAGGCCGCCTGTGGAACATACCACCCAGACCTTTCCTCCCAGTCGTCTCCTGGTTCAAAAGCTGGCCGGGCTTTCGTCGTTGAAAGGGGAGGATATTCTGGTGCAACAAGTCACTGAAATGCCGCTGAGGTATCATCGACTGCGACAGAGCATCCCAGGTAAGCTGTGGCGCTTGTGCATCATATCTGGATGGCGCTGGGTGGAAAATCCAGAACACATCAATGTGTTGGAGGCACGGGCGACCTTTACCACATTGAAGTGGAGAGCTCAACAACTTGGCCAATTAGACTGCCGGTGTGTACATCTAGTGGATAGCATTGTCGTGCTTCATTGTTTGACTCGAGGACGCTCCTCCTCAAGAAAGCTGAGACGGACGATTATGCGGATTGGATCTCTTCTTCTGGCGACAGGCATCCAGCCAGTTTATGGCCATATTGATACTCATCAGAACCCAGCCGACAAACCGTCGCGCTGGGCCGTCAAGAAAAGATGGCTAAAAAGGCGTCGGTGAGTACTAGATGCCCGTCCAAAGAAGAGAGAAAGAAGATCCGCAAAAAATTGGGAAGTCTCAAACAACTTACCGTCCAGCCAAAGACAAAGGAGCGCTATCAAACTGGCCTTACCCTCTTCTTCAAGTTCTTGGCACGGGAGGGTTTGTCTCTCCCAGAAAAACGCGAGGAAATGGATGGGCTTGTGAGTGACTATTTGGAGCACCTGTGGTCCGAAGGAGAAGGCCGTGCCACAGCCAGTAACTTTCTGGCGGCTTTGCAGGACTCCCAGCCCAAGTTAAAGGGAGCTCTACCTGGGGCGTGGCGACTCATGCGCACTTGGAGCACTCAAGAAGTCCCCCAGCGTGCACCCCCATTGAGTGAAACAGTGCTGTTGGCCATGGTGGGATGGTCCATTCTGCACGAACATTACTCTTTTGCCCTTAGCCTCTTGGTAGGCTTTCATGGGCTGCTACGAACAGGGGAACTTCTTGGACTTCAAGCCTGGCAGATACATATGACTGGCAAGAAATCTCCGGCCGTGGTTAGTCTTAGCTGGACCAAGTCTGGCAAAAGACAAGGGGCTGCAGAGAGCATCACCATAACTGAGCGCAGTGTGCTCCATATTTTGTGGCTTTGGAAACAGTCAGTAGATCAGCATGAATTTTTAACCTCTAAGCCGCATGCCTGGAGGAATTTATTCTCTGATTGTTTAGTTGCCCTTAAATAGGAAACCTGGGGTTTCCGACCTTACTCTTTAAGGCGAGGTGGTGCAACTTTCCTGTTTACCAAATGTGGCTCCTTAGATAGAGTCTTGCTTGCTGGTCGATGGACCGCCATTAAAACGGCCAGGATTTACCTCAACTCAGGGTTAGCCATGCTGGCTGACATTCAAATTCCTCGTGCACTTTTAACTCCGTTTCATCCTGTTTTTACCAAATGGCTGAATTCCTTGCCATCGCTTGAGCACACTCCCTTCGGTCATAGGACGGGGGGACGTGGAAAGGCTATGAAGCTTCATGCTCGAAAAGCCCAAAAAGCGGGGGGGGGCTCTTTTTTTTCCGTTTCTACCAAAGATCCGTGTGTCTAGGGCTTGGGGGTTTCCCCGGTGTGGCGGGGTCCCTGAGGGACACTGGGGGGTATTCTTCATTCTGGGTGTGGCCGAATGGAGAATACTACGCCCTCAAGTGGTAAGTTTACCGCTTTTGGATCTTTTCTCCGTTTACTTTATTTTATTTGAGAAAGCTTGGGCTGCAACGCTCAAAAAGATCGAGTGAAGTGAATGTTTGTCCTTTCGCCCCCGGGGATAAACATGAATTCACGATTTCTTTTGATGTAGCTCTGGCTTAAGGGCCCAACCCCCCCCCAGAAGGAAAGGCTATGAAGCTTCATGCTCGAAAAGCCCAAAAAGCGGGGGGGGGGCTCTGTTTTTTTCCGTTTCTACCAAAGATCCGTGTGTCTAGGGCTTGGGGGTTTCCCCGGTGTGGGGGAGTCCCTGAGGGACACTGGGGGGTATTCTTCATTCTGGGTGTGGCCGAATGGAGAATACTACGCCCTCAAGTGGTAAGTTTACCGCTTTTGGATCTTTTCTCCGCTTACTTTATTTTATTTGAGAAAGCTTTGTCTGCAACGCTCAAAAAGATCGAGTGAAGTGAATGTTTATATATATATATACATTTACATATTTATGTGATTTTCCAACAAAGACAGCCGGTTTTTTTTCGGGATTTTCCAGCCAGCCACATTTGATTCCACTGGACTGTTCCGTTGAGGCGAAAGCGCCTTCGTCCCGGTGCAGTTGGTTGGATCACCCAGCGCTTGGGATTTGGTGACTTCAGAGCTGAAGGGCCCAGTTGCCTATTTCCCTGAAACTGGGCCCACCTGAAGCCGTGAAGGAATGGAAAGTGAACTCTTTGGTACGTAATATGGCAGTGTGTCAAAACCCTGGTATTAATAGCTGGTAAATGGATGTTCATCCCACTAAAAATGGTATTAATAGGTATTGATCCATACCCATATGATTCCACATGATTGCACCATATTGCACCAATGCTTGGTACTTTGCCCACGCAAACTTTGATTCAGTTTCTTGCCACAAATATCCTGGAACTGGGGGGAAAACCAACAGGACCCCTGTATCTAAGGGTTTAAACTATGGTTTTGCTGTAAAATTTCCCTTCAACACAGTGTAGTCACTCAGAGTAGTCTCTGCAGTGCGAGGGGTGGGTTCTCTAGTGTTCTTGATGCTGGTAATCTATATCCTTCAAATGAAGGCGCCTGTGTTTTGGTGAATTCCTGTGACCCCGCTGTGACCGGGTCGTCGTGACTTTTCTGCAAGCGATTTGCCCACATTCAAGAAATTTTTTGTGACTTCAGCCCCCGACTGTATCCCAATGAATGATGACTTATTATCCCCATTATACTTGTACCCTGAGTATATCTCCATTATATCCCCATGGTATCCCCATTGCATCCCCATTGTATCCCCATTACATCTCCAGTATATAATCATCCTACAACCAACCGTCCCAATGAAAATAGGGCTACCCGGCCCGCTCGCCACCTATCTTTGAATTTACCCCAAGGTTGCCCCCTAGTGCTCGCGGCCCGCTGGCGCTAGCAACAGCGCGGGGACACAGCTGGGGCTCTTCCCTAGTCCAACCATTGCTTTGTTCAGCAAACATGAAAAAACGAAAGCCACCATGAAGAAACCAACCGAATCCTTGCTTGGAAAGGTATGAAAGATGGGCGACCCCAGCTACTTTTAATGAAGCACCAAGTCACCACGTGCTCTGTGTATATGTACACATACGTGCACGTAGAGGAGACACTCTTGATACCAAGCAGCTGCCAGGTCTTGGCGATTTTGAGCTTTATCGTCCGCCCAGCCCATTTGATGCTGGATGGGTTGGAGATATGATCTGGGTCCACCTCAAATTGGGCCCACATAAAACTGACGCCATATGTTTCTATTTCAAATATTTCAATGAACCAACCAATCTTAACAGCAAAATCCTCCCAGATCCTGAAAAAACCAGCCAGCAACTTATTTCATTCCAGTGTCGGTCCAAGATTGCCCGGTCCAGCCAGGTGTGGACCCTTCCAGCCCCCACCCTGCTGGGCAAGTTGGATTTGCTGCGGCAATCCTGGCGCCTAAACAAGGTGCTGGACGATGCTGCTGAGCTGCGCAGCAAGATAAAGGACCGGACGGGACCGTGGCATCACGGGGTGTCATAGTGGCCATGGGGGTCGATGAAGGAAGTAAAGGGATCCCAAACATTGCAGACTATGATGCAAAATGATATGATATACTGTACAATGATGGCTAATTGTGATAGTGAATGTGTGATAAGAGCAAAATTGGTGGGAGACATTTAGTAAATACTGGGCAGTGGTCATGATTCCTCCCCAAAGGTTTATTTTCAAAAGGTGGTGAACCCTCATGGTGCTCCAATTGAGCTAGTCAGGCCGCCGATCTCGAGAAAGCCAACCTTGAGCAGGCCACATGAAGCGATGTTCATTGATGGGTTACTGAATATTTGTTCATATGTCCACACTAGTGACCATTGCACATTAAATGGTCCTATATACATCTTGTTTGCTTTTGGTGAGCATCGCTTGCATGATCTACAAGTTAGATGTTGTTGTTTTTTTACTTCGGGAAACATAATATTTCCTATATGGTGTAGCATCTGGCATGCTAAGACATCGTGTAACTTGAACCCCCGAAGTTGGGATGCACCCCTGCGCCCTGGTACGCGTTGCTACAGGCGCTGGTCTCAGAGAAGGCCCGTAGCGACTCGCTGTCCGAGAGGTGACCTAGCAGGAACATATTGGTGGATTTATCGTGCAAACATCAAACATGGGAAAAAAATGGTAGAAGGGGGAAGCATTTCTTTAAAACAAGGATGGAGAAATCACCTATCTATTTATCCAACACCGACCGAACAAATGTTAGAGTAATGAAGAGAGAAATAGATGCTTTAATGGACACCTATAAACTGAAGGTAGAATTTCAAAAAGATAAGATATATCTTCAAGCGCTTAAGTCCTCTGTCAAAAACCATTGGAAATACACTTATCATATTCTAAAGAACTTTCACGACCTTAATTTCATCAATCACAGTAAGCAACGAAGATGCTGGTGGTTTCCTAATGTTGAACGAACTTTTATGTTTAGAAACAGGGAGTTCAAGATAAAAAACATATTGGAAATTTTCTTGCGTGAATACACCGAAGAACTGTTCAATGGTTATGAGAAATACTGTAATCAAGAAGAAATAAAAGAACACCTACAAAAAGTGATAAATACTTAAAGAAAAAAATACCTATATATAATAAGAGAAAATGAGTAGAGCAAAAATTGAGGTTATAGATATAGGTAATATCGGTTTATATGCTGACTTTGGTAGTGAAAGCGAAGACGATGACTGGGAAAGAAAAGCAATAGAAAAAGAAGATGAAGAGATTAGAGACTTTGTAAGGTGTCATCCTATGCCTTCACCAGATGATGAGGAAGGAGACAAATTTTGGAAGAAAGTAATTAACAGATTGAAAAACGACCAAGGAATAAATGCTATGATAATATATTCGTTTGTAAACTTTGACATTATGAAAAAGATGTATGAAAACCTCACTGATAAAAAGGTCATCGTTGATTGTGGTAAGGAACTTAACCGTGATGGAAAATGGGATGCTATGGCAATAAATCAAACTCTATTAGCATTAGCAATACATGAACTGAATGATACAGACAAACCTATCACAAGTCAAGTCAGGATAATTGAACACTGGTGGGATGGAATAGGAAAGTGGAAAGCATAAATGATTAATTCATAATATCTTAACAAAATATATTATGAAGTAATCACCCGCCCAAACACAAACACAAAACCCCAACAGTCTAAACAAATCCTACCCCCCTTCAATCCAAACATCAACAGTGAAAGTTAGGGGTAAAATAGTCCCAAAACCCCCACCACATAAAACATCAAAGGTAGGGAAGAAACATTGAACAATAACATAAAAACCATAAGAACCAACATAAACCCTTGGGATGTCCTAGCATCCCCCTACCATTTTTTTATGGGGGATCCAATAAAGAACCATGGGCACCCGGACCACCCGGACCACCTGCACACCAAGGTTTAGCGCCTCCAACGGTACCACCGAATCCTCCAAAACGGAGTTGTCCAACCAACAGGCGCCGGGTTGCCGCGATTTCCCTGCGCAGAAAGGGCAGAAAGGGCAGAAAGGGCAGAAACGCTCATTGGCATCGGTTGCCTGATCTATCCCACTGCACCTTAGTTCATATTGTTCAAGTCAATTGAAATGCGTGTTTTCCAACTCAGGGTCCCCAAATCCATTGGTTTCCGTCCCAAATTCGCTGGTTGCCAAAATCGAGAATTCAAATTCTGGTGGATTCCAGCGGGAACAGCAGAATGGTATTTGAGATATTTCAGATATTTCCCCTACCATACGTACTTCTCCACCCTTCCTCGTAAGTTCCGGCAGGACATGGCAGAAGGTCTTCGGTCGTCAAATCAACAGCTGCAGGTGCCATGGATTGCTGTGAATCATGGGTGGTGGTCCCAACAGACAGAAATCATAGTCGTCCTGGGAAAATAGTGGCAACATGCGACAGATTATATTCCCATCGTTTTGGGGGTGATGCAGGCTTGTGTATTTCAACAAGCTGCACTATCACAGGTAACCAATGGATTTGAGAATAGCATGCATGTCATATCCCAAATGAGAGGAATATGACGAAACATGCTGGCAACATAGCTGGAATGGGAGATGGGAATGGGTCAAACTTGGCCACTCCCAAAACACATGAAATCCAATGGTTGACGTTGGGATTTGCCATTAGAACCAGCACAAAGTCACCATGATGAGGATATGGATAAACTGTTTACTACATAGTCTGCCGGTAAATCCCGATTTAGAAGCTAAGCAGGAAGGGATTGGGTTCATCCACATCGATCGGAAGAGTTGGAGTGTTGAGCTCTGTCATCCATCGTGGTTGATATGCAACCAACAACACATGATTTTATTGGTTGACTACGCATGTTCCGCCGAGGGTGAGCTGGATGCAGAGCGAACTGCACGGCTGCAAATCTTGCATCAGTTGTTGCCTGGCGCGAACGGGGTGTTCCGGTGAATACGTCAATATGCTATGGATCAAAATCAAACACCTTAAAGTGGGTAGGTGAACATCCCCCAAATAGTCTATTCTAGCTACTGGAAACCATTCATTCCAAATAATTTGTCCCTTTATATGTATATATATATATCTCTTCAAGCATTTTTGTGCAGCGTCCTTTAGCTACAGCTTCCTGGTAAGTTCAAAACCTTATGAAAAAGAAGCGATATCCCCTAGATCCCATCAATAGTACCTGGTTCTGTTGCGAATTCGGTTTGTTGGTATTTATAAATAGTGGAACATTAGTACTAATCAATTCCACCTGGTTCGGTTTGTCTAGATCATATCAAGAATCATCAGTATTTCCATCAACTGGTGGAATTGATTCTTGATATCATATAAGATCCCCAACCGCTTAGACACGGTCATCAAACCATGGCTTGTAGGTGCGCAGGAATTCCCAGGTTGCTGGGCACTGTATCTTGACAGGTCCTGAGACATCGGCCATAGCCCTCAGGCAGCAACTGAAAAGGACAGAGTTGGAAGAGCTGAAAGAGGTTGGGCAGTGGGAATCCCAGGGCCATAGCAGCTGGTAGCGATGATTTCAGGAATTGTCGACAGTGCGACATGGATCTTACAACAGGTTCTGAAATTTTCAACCAGACTCTCAAAAGGGATTCATCACCTGCTGCGTCCCTAAGGTTGGACCGCGCAATCTCTCCCGTCACGCTTGTTCCCCCGAAGCCCTGACACGTGCACAAGGCAACTTGCACCGTTGGGTATGGGTCAAAAATGAGGTGAGGCCTTGAAAACCAAACATTGAATCATAGACTTGTCCTTTTTTTAGTATATAGTACTACACCATTCCTGATTCCATCCAAGTTCAGCAATCAAATACTTGACCCATATTGCACAGATGTTGTAGCCTTGGCCCAGTTTGGAATCTGCGCAGCCTGACTATGGGCAAGGATGCAGCATTGTGGACACAGCGCTGAAAAGCAGAGCATGTTTACCTGCCAGGAAGAGGAAGAATCAGACTTGGAAAGTCCTTGATATGTTAAGCTGGTAGGGGAATAAATTGTCCCTGGGTCAAATCGATGCCCATCTTCCTGCTGGTGGGGAGCTGCTAGCTTTGAGTCACCTGGTGATTGGGAATGCTTCGGATATAGCTGTTTCTCCTCTGCCTTTCCCACTTTAAACAGACAAGAAACAGAAGGAGACCAGAGCCAGCTGTTCTCCGTCCCTGCCGACTTGGCGGTATGCTGATCAGCGTGAGTTTTACTAGAGCAAGACATTTTCCGGCAAAGGTTTCTTTACAGAAAACTCCAAAACTGGGATTTGGAGCAAATGTTCATCAATATTCACACCAGTGCTTAGCTGCACTATTCCCAGTTAGACAAATTCCTTTCTTTGAAAAGCCGCAATCAACCATTCGATCTTCTGTTGCCGGCTTTTGTCGCATGTATGAGACCTTAAAAACACAAGTGATCCGAAACGCAGCTGGTGCCGATGGATCCGTGGCAGTGGAGCCGCCAAGTTCTCCGATGAGGCTCGGAGAAGCCATCGTCAGGAGAAAAACCATCACTGAAGCTTCAGCCTGTCCTGCCAGGCGGGTGGCCACTTTGCTGGCATTGCAGGCAGATCTTCCAACGATGATTAAACAAAGGCTTTTTGTTGTGCCTTGAGAAACTTTTTTTTAGAGGTAATGATGCTCATTGGGTAACACTTTTGGATTAATTGTTGATGCAACTCCAACTTCCTTTTGGATGGGGATGAACTGGTGGTCAGATGTTCTGACTGTGGTCAAGAAGTGTTCTTCTGCACACACAGACCGGCAGATTTTCTGTGAAAGGTGCCGACACAGAGCCAAAGTGCAGGGTGTGGTGGCTTAGCACTTTGTGGTGTGCTGTAGGGGCCCGGGAACGTTCGCTAGCAGCTGTAGAGCTTGCCGTTGTTTGGACATGCTGGCCAGAAAACAAAGACTACAAGGCAGGCATTGTATCTGAAGTATGGCTCAAGAGATGTACATCACTCAGTCTCGTGTCTCCCAAACATATCATAACGTATCCAAAAATCGTTGTCCCCTCTTCAGGGGCCATTTTGGGAGACACCGGAGACACCTAGTCGTTAGGCCATGGCCCGGTCCAGCCGGCCCAAGGATCAGCTTCCCTTATCCGAGCTCAGATGGCTTTTCAGATCCTCACGGGCAGGAGGGGAGCAGATGTCAGAGGCTACCCTGGAGGTGGCGCAAAGTCTGGAGCAGATGGGATGCTATGGATCGATGGAGCAACGGGTCCTCGAGGGCATGAGGTGTCAGCGGCTGGAAGTCTATGCCTTCCATCGAAATGCAGCTGCGGCATGTTGCACTCGACGATTTCAATGGCAGAGAGCCTTGGAACTCTTGGGACGAACGCTGAAACGGCGCAACATGAGCGCGGCGGTGAATGCATTGAAGCAGGCAGGCAGATGGCACTCAGCCTTCGGATTGCTGGCATCATTTTCTGATCGAAAGATTGAAGCTGATGCCAGTGGATGCAATGCTTTGGCCAGTGCATTAGAACGATTCGAATCAAAGTCCTGGCAGCAGCTCCTGTCATGGCTTCAAGGCCTTCCAAGGCTGGATGAGGACATGACCTTCCACTCGCTGTTGCGGGTGTCATCCTGGAGCTTGTCCCTGGCAGTCTGGAGGTCTTTGAGCCAAGCAGCCTCCAAGGCCACAGATTTTTCGGACTGCATCGGACTCAACGCCCTGATGTCTCCATTGGCCCGAGCAGGGCGGTGGCAGTACGCCTTGGGCGTCTTTCAGTTGTTCAAAGCTCTAGGGGTAAGGTGTGATGGTGCAAGTTATTCCACCGCAATGGATGCCTCCAAAGATAGTTGGTCAAGCGCTCTCGAGCTGCTTTTGCGAATGAAGTTTCACACACTTGCTCCATGCCGCTTTCAATACACAGCAGTTTGTGATGTTTGTACTGCGGCAGAAAACTGGGAGAGGGCATTGGATGTGTTCGATCTGTCAAAGGCTTTGGACACATGGGATGTTCTTCTTGGAACTTCTGGTCTTGCAGCTCTCTCCAAAAGCAGCAAATGGATGTCTGCTATGTGGACATTTGCCACACTGCCCCAAGTGTCTCTGCAACCAAATACCATCACCAGCACCTCAGCCTTGAGTGCTTGTGAGAGAGGCAGACAGTGGCAGATGGCCCTGCTTTCCATGAACGAAATGTTGGAGAAACGCCTGGTCAATGAGCTGTCCTTCAGTAGCACCATGCACGCTTGTGAGAAGTTTGGCCAATGGAAGCTTCTCGGATGTCTCCTTGCAACGATGACAGTGCCATGGAGCTCAAAGGAGCAGCTTTTGAGTTTTCGTTGGCCTAAGGATACCTTGTTGGTTCTTCCACCTTTTCCATCCTTTCCCCTTGTTGGTTACTGTCAGCCACTTTTCATACTTTTTCTTGATAAAAGGCACTGGTACCGCCAAGCGTCGCTTTGGAGTGCATGATTTCGTCCATCCTTTTTTTCCTGATCATTTTGGGGAAACCAATGGTGTTCGGTATGGTTCTTCTATGAAACCCCCATTTGGATCATTTGGGTTTGTTAAACATTTTTTGGGTACCCTTAAAATTCCAATGACTGTCATCATTTTATATCATTTTCCCTATGAAATGGCCACAAAGATGGCTTGAATCCCCATCAGCCAAGGCCATTGAGCTTCAAGGCAGCAGTACGGTCTACACCTCCGTCCGGCCTCCTGCCGCCGCCGGGATGCCATCGTTTGCGGAGACCCTGCAACGGACCGGTGATGTCGTCACTCGGGCGCTGAAAACGTCTCCGAACTTCCCACGGCCGCGGCAGGTTTCGGGTGTCATTTTTGTGGTCAAATGTCGGTTGGGGAAGAAGTTCACCAAGGAGAAGGGGGAAGATCCACCAATTCAAATTGAAAACACAAATTTTTATTGGGCCCTTCTTGGAAATTGCTGGGACATGTCCGGTGTTTTTGTGTACTTCCACATCACCTGCATGACCCCTTTTGTGTGCACATGATCTAGGGCCGCAACCGGCAATGATGACTAAGGGGCACAAAACCGACAATGAATCATAGATGAGATACTTATGATGAGTAAACATGATATAGGTAAATGTCCTGTTCAGAGGACTTTGGTCCTCACCACCTTGTGGTTGTTGTATCACCTTTGTGTAGTTCCGAAGCAAAACACAGATGCCTCAGATTTCTTTCGCAAATTTAATGATCCTTCAGTTGTCTTTGGATATCGGGTTTCCTGGCAAAAACTTCAGGGATTCAGGAGAAAATCCAGTGATTCTGCATCTACACAGAGGAACATTCTGGACCTCCGTTTAATCCCGACCAATCCCACAGCCCATCGATCACTCCAGGGCATGGCTCCAGGCAGAGGTCAAAACGGCCTGGCCGGGGCGTAGCCGCCAGAGTTGTGGCCCCCCGTGAACGCCAAGGGGTCGGAATCCCTGTTCCCGTGGCTTCATTGGAGACCGGGACCATCCGGGACCGCGGCGCCATGGATGACAAAGACATGCAGTTGGCCAAAGTCGTGGAGCTGTTCACCAAGTTTTCGAAAGATGGTTGGCGGCTCAGCGAAGGGGCCGTGCTTCCGTGCTTTTTGTGCTGTCCTGGTGGGTTGGGTAATTCATTCGGTCACAGTGCACAGAGTTTAGGAGCCTGCAATTTTCCAAAAGCCCTGCAATCCCGGGAAAATTGGAAGATTTAGATAGATTTAGGGGGTTGGTCACCGGTTGGTCCTTGGTTTTCTGGAGATTTTCCAAGCCCCAATGACCACCGTGGCAGGCATGGTTCCAACCGCGTCTTGGCGAAGTAACTCAGGTCTAGCAGAAACGCCGTCGTGGTACCCGCCCGGGATTAATGACTGATGTGGATATGTGAGTATGCATACAATACATTTGTAGATATGCTGAATAATTATAATATATTGATATATATATATATATATATTGATACTATATCTATATATGGCATACAGAATACACATCCACTTTGGGTTTCAAGTGAATTGCCATTTTTGTATCATATTTGATGTAGATTGTACATATACTAAGAACAAAAACAAATTACTCCATGAATAGATACATAAATCACACACAAAGACACATGTATATTATGCTTATTGTATAATATATATATAGAGTTATACAAGATAATTTGATAAGTGAAGAGGTCAACAAACATGTCAACAAAGTAAAGTAAACAGCTAAATTAACACATGTGTTGCACACCTCGAAACACCATGGCCGGATGCGCCGAGGCTTCACTGCAGCGAATCCTCTGCAGCTGCGTCCCGTTGTCCGAGACGGACGTGGCGCGGCTGGTCGAGGCTCGATGGCCTGAAGCGTTGACCCAGGGGAGGTCACGAATGAGCCCAATGGGCCCCCATTGATGTTGGGAAAATGAGCATTTTTAAAAAATGGAGTTAGAGGTACCATATTTTAAATAACCCTTAAATGGGAATAGATGGTTGTGAACATGCGGAATTCAAGGGACATTTACGAAGAAACGTGTGACTTTGTGGGGGATTTAAGACCGAGTACCAGCAATAAATGGAGATTTGACTGGCCATGAGTTGGGTGTTTATCCATGTTTATCCCAGTTGGGTTTGTCAGAAAATGGAAGATAACAACCCCTTTTTTTTGCCATGTTGATGGCATAAATCATGACCAGCCATCGGCTTTTGGGGGCCCAATATGGGGCCCCATGTTCAGAGGAACTGGTGAAACCTTGGATGCCTGGTTAGATGGTTGACATATTTTTACTATAAATTTATGGAGGAATACACTAACCGGCTAAAGGGAAATGTAAGGTATCTAAGATTGGGCATACTATGAAAAGGGATGGCTCTATATCACAATTTACAATGGTTACATACTTGGAGCCCTATATGATTCCAGCAAACATATGGTGGCTTTGATTTTTTTTAGCCAACAACTATATACAGGAAATGTCAAATAGCAAGAACATCAGAGAATGGTCTCAAAACGTGGTTTATTCATGTGGTTTGGGGGTGAGCTGTACCAGCTATTTGGACGTGAAATGTGTAGAGAATCTCAGCCCTACCAGCCCTACCATGATGACACATTGTCCCAGGCTATGGATACTCAGAAATCTGGAAAGGTGCCAGGGTGAGTGCGGGGGGATCAGCAATTCAGCCATTGAAAGATCTGATGTCACCAATGTCACCAAGTGGGTGCTTCAACTTGCACGAATGTGATTTCTGTCTTCGCGAAACTGGCCATCCGCTAGCCACTAGCCCAGGGCTTTATTGTGCGAATAGTTTCTAGATGTATCATGATGTATCTAGTACCAACAACTGAGTTATTCACCAACAAGATTCACCAACATACAGTTGCCACAGTTTTCCTTTTTGAGACCATTTATATAACATATATAACTTGAACCTTGAACAACAAACTGTTCTTTGACCATCTCAGGTCCGTGCAAATGATATCCCCAACTATGTGAACAAGATGCTCCGATGATCTCCGATGCCTGGTTCCAGCTCTCTGCACATTTGTAGCCATCAGAGGTTCAAAGATGATGAAATTCTCTCAGCTTCAGCAGATTTTCCTCGACCCAGTCAGTGATCCGGCTCTGATTTGGTGGAGCCCATGGGGTCGTAGACGCAGCCTTGCAGCTTTCCTTGATCGGGATGATGATGCTCCTTTGAGCAGCTCATTTCACAACTACACCAGCCACCCAACGCAGGGCTACTGGGCTGTGCCCAATGAGAAGTGCCTGGTCCACCGAAGTCTGTTGAGAGAACTTTATGGACCTGCCATTGGACCGGAGCACTATTGCGTGAACCAAAATGCGCAGAGAGACTTTAAGGCCTCCAAGGGTTTCGAGCCCACGCAGAAATGCTACGATCTTCAAAACTGCCAAGCTGCGAATTCTGGCCACTCATCGCATGGAAAGGGAAGGCCCCAAAGGCCTGTGCTGAGTACGGATCCTGACTATCCGAACACAGTCGTTTTCCTCACACCAGAGGCAGCCGATGCAGCTTTGGGCATGAAGTAGCGAGCACTTTGGCACCTGCACTCAAAGTCAGTGCAGATTCCGCGTTTTCATGTACGGCTCAAAGCGATTGGGTACAGTATACCTCCAAACTTGGATGGTGAATTATACAAGTATCCCAACTGAAGGAAAGCTGTAGATTGGATCTCACGATTCCCAAGATTTGAATCTCCATTTGTTCACGTGGATTCATTTGCACCTGTTTTTGAGGGCAAAACGACCTCAGATACAGCGGCCGGCCGGTGCGGCGCTTCAGATCAGTGAAAAAAGATAATCCCCCAGAATGGCAATATATGGCAATCAGAAAAATATAGAAAAATGATGACTACAGCAACCATAGCATTCTTATTGGCATTCTTATTGCCAATGGCATACAGTAACATACAGTAACCATCCATTGTCAATATGGATTTTCAGTTTTTTTTTTCGGAGAATCCCATACCACGTTACCACGGTCCGAAGAGTTGACTGGTTGTCGCTGGTGCCAGGTGCCTCTGCAGCACTTCATCAGTTGGATGTTCCGCAACTTCGAAGACCAAATCGAGGCGGGTGCGGCTGACCATGGCGGAGGGTGACCTCAATACGGCAATGGATTGGTTTAAGAGAAAATCTACAGGAAACCATAGATTTTCCCATTAAATATGGGGCTTTCCTGTAAATTTTCCCTTAAACCAATCCAGTGAAATACGGCAATTCAATGGATGGGTTTAAGGGAGGAAAAGCCCCGATTTCATGGGAAAAATCCAAAAATCCATGGGAGATTCTCCAATAAAAAACCAATCCATTGAGCAATGCCTCAAACTTCTTTAGCGATCTTGTGTTGTCTACGTCTGTAATTTCTAGCATGTGACGAAAACCACTGCACACATAATGTGTGGAGGGCATTCCCGACATTGCCCAGAATTGGTTGAAGGATGTTCTTTGGGGAGCATGAAAACAGGTTTTTGATCTCTGCTTGAAGCTATTTTTAGATATTTTTAGGGTGTTTCTTAAAATGGGAGGTCCCCAAAACCATGGGTTTCAATACTTAAATGGTCCTATTTTTGGATGATTACCCCCATTTTAACCTCTATTTGATCGGGAAGAGACATGAGAAGACCATGGTTTCCTATCCATTTCCCTGGCGCGAGGAATGGAAGACGGATGCTGAGTTGGAAAATTTCACCTCTATCTTGCCCAAAGGACCAGGGCTGTCTCCAGGAAAGCCACTTTTTCTTTTATGTCCAGCGAAAATGATGAATTTAGTATAATTTAAGGGCTGTCGCCCCTGCCGCCGACCCCGGAAGGACTGAAAGAATTCCTGAAGCAAACCCTCCAAGAGATGTAAAGCTTTAAGAAACGCGAAACCCGAGCGAATCCCAGAGAATCTCCACATGAAAGTCTAATTCTTTTGTGTTATTCTCGTCTGTTTGGATCCTAAATGAAATGAACCCTAAAGAAACCAGAAACTGACTTAAACAAACTATTTGTATGAAACTTTAAATAGCATCCTAAAGAGACCCGAGACGACACTCTAATAAGCTTTGAAGGAAATCCTAAATGGAACCCAAACATAACGCTTGGACATGTCTTACCATGGTTCCGCTCGTGCAATTAGATGGACTTTGGCTGGTATGTACGATGCAATGTAAAGTTATGTAGTGTAATTTTGTGTAAAGTAATGTAAATGTACTGTCATTGTAATTTATTGGAACGTAATGTAATGCAATGTAATGTAATGTAGGGTGTATGTATGTAGATATATATATATATACATAGACAATATAAGTAGTTAAATGCTACAGATATGTAAGTTGCTACAGATGTATACTAGGATGTTGTTCTTGAAAATAAAGACTATAGCCAGGACCAGGACGAAACAGTAACTAGTCTGCCGAATAGGCAGTGTCCTGAACAGGGACGTTTTTGTTTTTTCTTAATAGGAAACATATGTAGTCCAGGACTTTGTCCTTGGAGTTATATATATATATACCAGGACTTTGTCCTTGGAGGTACATATATAATCATATATATATATAGATAGATATATAAGTAGTTAAATACTACAGATATGTAAATTGCTACAGATGTATATTAGGATGTTGTCCTTGAAAATACATATTATAGCCAGGACCAGGATGAAATCGTAACTAGTCTGCCGAACAGGCAGTGTCCTGAACAGGGACTGTTTTTTTAATAGGAAACATATGTAGTCCAGGACTTTGTCCTTGGAGTTATATATATATATACATATACCAGGACTTTGTCCTTGGAGGTACAGATATATATATATATATATACATATATAGATAGATAGAAAAGTAGATAAATACTACAGATATGTAAATTGCTACAGATATATATATTAGGATGTTGTCCTTGAAAATACATACTATAGCCAGGACTGCAAAAACGTGAGTCCCGGACAGGGAAACACCATAGCAGTGAAGGACGGAGGCAGCTGCAGCTGCAGCTGCCGCTGCTGGTGCTGTCGTCCGCTGCTGCTGCTGCTGCTGTTGCTGCTGCAAGGCGAGAAACCAACAGCCAGACATCTTTTTCGAAACTCACTCGAAACAGCAAAACACCACCTAATTTCGTGCCAAAATGGCGCAAAATCGCAACAAAAAAGTGCCTAACGTGTCTTCTGAAATCCTAGAGAATCCTAGGGAATCCCAGACTATATGTCCCAGAAAAGCTTAGAGTACTGTATAGTACTGGCTGCCTGCTGGCTGCTACAAAAATGTGGGTCCCGGACAAACTCACTCGAAACAGCAAAACGCCACCTAATTTCGTGCCAAAATGGCGCAAAATCGCAGCAAGAAAGTGCCTAACGTGTCTTCTGAAATCCTAGAGAATCCTAGAGAATCCTAGACTATACATCCTAGAAAATCTTAGACTATATATAGTACTGGCTGCCTGCTGGCTGCTGCAAAAACGTGAGTCCCGGACAGGGAAACACCATAGCAGTGAAGGACGGAGGCTGCTCCTGCTGCTGCTGCTGCTGCTGCTCTTGCTGTTCCTGCGCTGCTGCTGCTCCTGGCTGCTGCTGCTGCTCTTGTTGTTCCTGTGCTGCTGCTGCTCCTGCCGTGCCATCAACCAGCCTCCAAGGCGAGAAACCAACAGCCAGACATCTTGTTCGAAACTCACTCGAAACAGCAAAACACCACCTAATTTCGTGCCAAAAATGGCGCAAAATCGCAACAAAAAAGTGCCTAACGTGTCTTCTGAAATCCTAGAGAATCCCAGGGAATCCCAGACTATATGTCCCAGAAAAGCTTAGAGTACTGTATAGTACTGGCTGCCTGCTGGCTGCTACAAAAACGTGGGTCCCGGACAGGGAAACACCATAGTAGTGAAGGACGGAGGCAGCTGCAGCTGCAGCTGCCGCTGCTGGTGCTGTCGTCCGCTGATGCTGCTGCTGCTGCTGCTCTTGCTAAACACCATAGTAGTGAAGACCCTCCTCTGTACTACTAGTTTTTTTTTCCTGGGGGTTCAGTACGCTTTTTAAAAAACACTATTTTCCAAATCTAGCAGACAGTGGGTGAGGGTCCCGGGGCATGATATGGGGCCAGGAAAAGAATATCATACCCAAAAAGGTCTAGAATTTTTTTCCTGAAAGCTTCCTGACGTACAGTGACAGGAAATCAATTTCTGTCTGTTGTGATTGAGGGGGGGTTGATCTATTAGTCTGTGTATGTAAGGCATCAGGAAATCAATCATGAATGACTCTGATAACGGGTAAGTTTGTAGAATTCCCAAGGTTAGTAGCCAGGAATTTGAGGGTGGATGGATCAAATGGGAGTTTACTAGAACATATCTAAATGTCAAACCCCAGGAAAAAATGTACCATGATTAATTGAGGGGGTATGATTCTTTACATGACTTTGCAAAAGGGTGCAGCCACATATGTTCACCTTCACCAACCAAAAAAGGTGACTTCAAGAGGCCGAGGCGCACGTGTCAAAAATAAAAAAAATTCAAGGGGCTGGACCTTTTTTGACTGAATACTTGCGGATGATCTTCAAAGGTTGGCCCCACAGGAAAAAAAGTCGCATCACCAGGCCAATCATCCACAGATAGGACATGATGGGACGAATTCAAGAATTTTGTGTCAACGCGCGCCCAAATTGCAAAACACATGTTTTTTTTGCTGAAAATACAGTTGTCCTTGCAAAAGGGTGCAGACACACATGTTCAGCTTCACCAACCAAAAAAGTGACTTGAAGAGGCCGAGGCGCAGGTGTCAAAAATAAAATCCAAGGGGCTGGACCTTTTTTTGACTGAATACTAGCGGATAATCTTCAAAGGCTGGCCCACAGGAAAAAAGTCGCATCTCCAGGCCAATCATCCACAGATAGGACATGATGGGACGAATTCAAGAATTTTGTGTCAACGCGCCCAAATTGCAAAACAGGCGTTTTTTTTTCCTGAAGATACATTTGTCCATGCAAAAGGGTTGCGCATTGCCGTGGGCATCTGCCGGACCGCACCCGTGAAGCCGTGGGCTCTGAACAACTGCAAGCTGTCAGCCGGGAAGTCAGGTGCCAGGAATTCATTTTTTTCCCGTATCAGATTGAGGGGGGGGAGATATGGCATCTTACCAACGCAAGCATCCAGGAAATATTTTTTTTACTTGGATATCAGAGGGGTAAATTTATTGGATGTTGGACGTTGGGCACCAGGAAATTAGCAAAGAAAATTCAAAAAGGTGGTTGGAAGTGAGATTTCGGCTTCAGAGGTTAGGAGCCAGGAATTTAAAGCTCTAAAACCTCTCTCAAAGGATAGGGGTCATCATTTTAGACCGATTTTTTTCTAGGACTGTACCCCACGTTGGAGTACAGACGGGGATAGTGAAGGACGGGGGCAGCTGCAGCTGCAGCTGCCGCTGCTGGTGCTGTCGTCCGCTGATGCTGCTGCTGCTGCTGCTGCTCTTGCTGTTCCTGCGCTGCTGCTGCTCCTGCCGTGCCATCAACCAGCCTCCATGGCGAGAAACCAACAGCCAGACATCTTGTTCGAAACTCACTCGAAACAGCAAAACACCACCTAATTTCGTGCCAAAAATGGCGCAAAATCGCAGCAAAAAAGTGCCTAACGTGTCTTCTGAAATCCTAGAGAATCCTAGAGAATCCTAGAGAATCCTAGACTATACATCCTAGAAAATATTAGACTATATATAGTACTGGCTGCCTGCTGGCTGCTGCAAAAACGTGAGTCCCGGACAGGGAAACACCATAGCAGTGAAGGACGGAGGCTGCTGCTGCTGCTGCTGCTGCCGCCGCCGCTGCTGCTGCTGCCGCTGCCGCTGCTCTGCCGCTGCTGCCGCTGCCGCTGCCGCCGCTGCCGGCTGCCGCCGCCGCCGCCGCCTGCCGCTGCCGCTGACGCTGCCGCTGCCGCTGCCGCTGCGCGGCTGCGGCAGCGCGGGCGGCTGCGGCTGCTGCGGATGCTGCGGCTGCTGCGATGCCGGCTGCGGCTGCGGCTGCTGCTGCTGATGCCGACGCCGCAGCCGCCGACGCGCGGCTGATGATGCTGCTGTGCTGCCGCCGCCGCCGCCGCCGCCGCTGGCCGCCCGATGCTGCTGCTGCTGGCTCTTGCTGCTGCTCTTGCTGCTGCTGCTGCTGCTCTTGCTGCTCTTGCTGCTCTTGCTGCTCTTGCTGCTGCTGCTCTTGCTGCTCTTGCTGCTCTTGCTGCTGCTGCTGCTGCTCTTGCTGCTCTTGCTGCTCTTGCTGCTCTTGCTGCTCTTGCTGCTCTTGCTGCTCTTGCTGCTGCTGCTGCTGCTGCTCTTGCTGCTGTTGCTGCTCTTGTTGCTCTTGCTGCTCTTGCTGCTCTTGCTCTTGCTGCTCTTGCTGCTGCTGCTCTTGCTGCTCTTGCTGCTGCT
>CAMXCT020003014.1:0-39963 GCA_947184155.2 Cladocopium goreaui | reverse complement strand
TGGGCATTTTGGCATGCAGTTCCCATGCAACCTTGTCCTGGCATCCCTTGTCCATGCAGACCTTGTCCGACTCTTGACCTGCATTGGAACTTCCACATCCATGACCTTGACCTCCCAGATAACCTTGATCCACAGTTTCGAGAGTCCATCAATCCACCTCTCATAGGTCCATAAGATCCAAAAACGTTCTGTGCAGGGAGAATGTGAGCACCACTACCAACTGAGCTTCCGGCAGCAATTAAGTTCTGAGCTGGTGTCTGCGTTGTTGTTCCCATTCCTACTGCTGCCTGTTGCGCATTCGCTTGCATCGCAGCACCTGTGGGCGAATTACCTGCAGCACCTGTGTTTTGTTCTGCTCCTGGTTTTTTCCGTCCAACGCCGTGTGGCTTCCGCCAGGTCGTTAACATCTATCCAAGCATGTTGCAAATGAGATTAATTATTGAATTCACGCAGGGGCCGATGCTGTAGTGGCCGCAAAAGTAAACTGGAAGAGGACCGATACATAGTCCAAAGGCTTTGTCACGTACCAGAGAACAAAACGGAGAACAGAAACGAAAACCAAACAAAACAAAAGCAAACAAAAACACCAAAACCAACACAAACAAAACACAAACAAACCAAAAACACACAAAAGAAAAACATCCACAAGGCCACAAAACCGTGACGTGACAGGTTCCAGTTTA
Source organism: Cladocopium goreaui (assembly GCA_947184155.2). Lineage (NCBI taxonomy): Eukaryota > Dinophyceae > Suessiales > Symbiodiniaceae > Cladocopium > Cladocopium goreaui. The sequence goes on along the minus strand of CAMXCT020003014.1, from coordinate 39,280 downwards.
TGGGTGAAACAAATCTGTTGAGGCGAGAGGTGATAGCTTGTTATCATCTCAGCGCATGCAGTTTCAAACCGGCGAGTAACAGCACTCAGGAGATAGCTCCATCGAACGAAATGCGAATCTAGAATAGGAGCTGCTGCTGCTGCTGCTGCTGCCGCTGCTGCTGCTGCCGCTGCTGCTGCTGCCGCTGCTGCTGCTGCTGCCGCTGCTGCTGCTGCTGCTGCTGCCGCTGCTTGCTGCTGCTGCTGCCGCTGCTTGCTGCCGCTGCCTGCTGCTGCTGCTGCCGCTGCTTGCTGCCGCTGCCTGCTGCTGCTGCTGCCGCTGCTTGCTGCCGCTGCTTGCTGCCGCTGCTGCCGCTGCTTGCTGCCGCTGCTTGCTGCCGCTGCTTGCTGCTGCTGCTTGCTGCTGCTGCCGCTGCTTGCTGCTTGCTGCTGCTGCTTGCTGCTGCTGCCGCTGCCTGCTTCTGCTGCTGCCGCTGCCTGCTGCTGCTTCTTGCTGCTGCTGCCGCTGCCTGCTGCTGCTTGCTGCTGCTGCTTGCTGCTGCCGCCTGCTGCTGCTGCCTGCTGCTGCCGCCTGCTGCTGCCGCCTGCTGCTGCTGCCTGCTGCTGCTGCCTGCTGCCGCCTGCTGCTGCTGCCTGCTGCCGCCTGCTGCTGCCTGCTGCTGCTGCCTGCTGCTGCCTGCTGCTGCTGCCTGCTGCTGCTGCCTGCTGCTGCCTGCTGCTGCTGCCTGCTGCTGCCTGCTGCTGCCTGCTGCTGCCTGCTGCTGCCTGCTGCTGCCTCCTGCTGCCTGCTGCTGGCTGCTGCTGCTGCTGGCTGCTGCTGCTGCTGGCTGCTGGCTGCTGCTGCTGCTGCTGGCTGCTGCTGCTGCTGCTGGCGCTGCTGCTGGCGCTGCTGCTGGCGCTGGCTGCTGGCGCTGCTGCTGCTGCTGCTGGCGCTGCTGCTGGCGCTGGCTGCTGGCTGCTGCTGGCGCTGCTGCTGCTGCTGGCTGCTGCTGGCTGCTGCTGGCTGCTGCTGGCTGCTGGCTGCTGCTGCTGCTGGCGCTGCTGCTGCTGGCGGCTGCTGCTGGCTGCTGCTGCTGGCTGCTGCTGCTGGCTGCTGCTGGCTGGCTGCTGCTGGCTGCTGCTGGCTGGCTGCTGCTGCTGGCTGCTGCTGGCTGGCTGCTGCTGCTGGCTGCTGCTGCTGGCTGCTGCTGGCTGCTGCTGCTGGCTGCTGCTGCTGGCTGCTGCTGGCTGCTGCTGCTGGCTGCTGCTGGCTGCTGCTGCTGGCTGCTGCTGCTGGCTGCTGCTGGCTGCTGCTGCTGGCTGCTGCTTGCTGCTGCTGGCTGCTGCTTGCTGCTGCTTGCTGCTGCTTGCTGCTGCTTGCTGCTTGCTGCTGCTTGCCTGCTGCTTGCCCGCTGCTTGCCGGCTGCTTGCTTGCTGCTGCTTGCTGCTGCTTGCTTGCGGCTTTTTGCTTGCCTGCTGCTTGCTGCTGCTTGCCTGCGGCTTTTTGCTTGCCTGCTGCTTGCTTGCCTGCTTGCTTGCTTGCCTGCTTGCTTGCCTGCTTGCTTGCCTGCTTGCTTGCCTGCTTGCTTGCCTGCTTGCTTGCCTGCTGCTTGCGTGCTGCTTGCTTGCCTGCTGCCTGCTGCTGCTTGCTTGCCTGCTTGCTTGCTTGCTGCTTGCCTGCTGCTGCTTGCTGCTGCTTGCTTGTCTGCTGCTGCTTGCTTGCCTGCTGCTGCTTGCTTGCCTGCTGCTGCTTGCTTGCCTGCTTGCTTGCGTGCTGCTTGCTTGCCTGCTGCCTGCTGCTGCTTGCTTGCCTGCTTGCTTGCTTGCTGCTTGCCTGCTGCTGCTTGCTGCTGCTTGCTTGTCTGCTGCTGCTTGCTTGCCTGCTGCTTGCCTGCTGCTGCTTGCTGCTGCTTGCTTGCCTGCTGCTGCTTGCTTGCCTGCTGCTGCTTGCTTGCCTGCTGCTGCTTGCTTGCCTGCTGCTGCTTGCTTGCTGCTTGCTTGCTGCTGCTGCTTGCTGCTGCTTGCTGCTGCTTGCTGCTGCTTGCTGCTTCTTGCCTGCTTCTTGCCTGCTGCGGCTTGCTTGCCTGCTGCTGGTTGCTTGCCTGCTGCTGGTTGCTTGCCTGCTGCTGCTTGCTGCTGCTTGCTGCTGCTTGCCTGCTGCTGCTTGCTTGCCTGCTGCTTGCTTGCCTGCTGCTGCTTGCTTGCCTGCTGCTGCTTGCCTGCTTGCCTGCTTGCCTGCTTGCCTGCTGCTGCTGCCGCTGCCGCCTACCGCCTGGTGCCTGCTGCCTGCTGCCGCTTGCTGCCGCTTGCTGCTGCTTGCTGCTGCTTGCTGCTGCTTGCTGTTGCTTGCTTGCTGCTGCTTGCTGCTGCTTGCTGCTGCTTGCTGCTGCTTGCTCCTGCTGCTGCTTGCTTGCTTGCTGCTTCTTGCTGCTGCTGCTTGCTGCTGCTGCTTGCTGCTGCTGCTTTTAGCCTCCTGCTTCTTGCCTCCTGCTTGCTTGCTGCTTCTTGCCTCCTGCTTGCCTGCTGCTTGCCCTCTGCTGCTTGCTGCTGCTCGCTGCTGCTCGCTGCTGCTTGCTGCTGGCTGCTGCTTGCTGCTGCTTGCTGCTGCTTGCTACTGCTGCTTCTTGCCTGCTGCTTGCCTGCTGCTGCTTGCTGCTGCTGCTTCTTGCCTGCTGCTTGCTGCTGCTGCTTCTTGCCTGCTTCTTGCCTGCTTCTTGCCTGCTTCTTGCCTGCTTCTTGCCTGCTGCGGCTTGCCTGCTTCCTGCTGCTGCGGTTCCTCCTGCTGCTGCTGCTGCTTCCTCCTGCTGCTTCCTCCTCCTGCTGCTGCTGCTGCCTTCTGGTGCTACTGCTGCTGCTTCCTGCTGCTGCTGCTGCTGCTGTTGCTGTTGCTGTTGCTGCTGCTGCTGCTGCTTCCTCCTGCTCCTGCTGCTGCTTCCTCCTGCTGCTGCTGCTTCCTCCTCCGCTGCTGTTGCCAGCTCAAGTGGAGCAATCTCGCTTCAGAAGCTCATGGCGAGCTCCGGGACAAACCATATATGCTGACCTCGTATTGACCTCGTATAGACCTCGTATCGGACCTCGTATAAATGCACCCTTGTCCACCACAGTTTTTGATATGCAACCCTTCTGTCCAAACCTGACCTGTGAATCCGGAGTTCCAGTATGAATTAAAACACACTGCGCATGAGATTCTGGCAGGAGTAGTCTTGAGAAACGGAGTTCACATGGGGATTTGCTCAGGTGGTTTGGGCAGGTCTGAAGCATCAGTAAAATAGAAGTGGCTGTCCGCTGAGAAATACAATTGCGCTTTGCGATATGTGAAGAAGTGAAAAGGATCCTGTAGCAGATTCTGGGAAGTGTGGCGCAGATTTAGATATCCAGTAGTAGCGATTCCATGCAGGAAAGCCTATGAAGACATAGAATTAGCAGAATTATTCCATTAGCGTTCCATGCAGGAAAAGCCTATGAAGACATAGAATTAGCAGAAATATTCCATTAGCGTTCCAGTAGGAACTAACATCTCCAGTAACTTTTTGATGTAGATATTTGGCCCCAGCGTTGAAGCGTTACCAATAGGATTTCTGATCCAGGTCCCGCCTTTTCTGACTTCGACGTAACCGGTGCGTTCCATGCAGTTGTACCAACCCCGCGGTGTTTAGTCCTGACTTCCACGGGTGCCTGTATCAGTCCATTTGGGGTGGGCATAATTATATCACTCCCAAACATACAAGTCTGTTCATATACTCTGGTTTACATTTGCATTCTGTCATTCTGTCTGAAGAGCCGCCAGGACACGGAGATGGGAAAATTGAGAGCACATTGAGAGAAGGCTTTTACGAGGAGTCGCTGAGCTGCAGCGCATTGTTTCAACCTTTCGCAGCAAATCAATATATTTTGATATATTTTGGACCTTTAGGATGTTCCAAGAGCAGTCACAGCATTCACGGCGATCCCAGCATTTTGTCTTTGTCTTGCATGTGGTAATGCCTGTGTTGTGCCTGCGCTCATGTTCCTGCCACATTGAGACATCAGCTATGGTTTGCAACGCAAAGGATACTAAAGGTGAAGCAGTGAAGCAAAATTGTTGGTGCAATGAATCAACTGTTGCTGAGATCTTCTGTGTCAAGGCTGTGAAACTTCGATATCCACCACTCTTTTTTCCTTGTGTTTTCTGTACCAGTAGGTTGTTTCTCAAGCCTTCGAGGTTCCTCAAGCATCAACGAGAGATAGAAAAGCGTGCAGCTGGACGAGGAACTGAGTCGACATCCTTGACTATTGGTGCCTTCAACTTCAGGGCTGTGTCTGGGCTAAAATCGGCTAAAAGACAGAAAAAGAACTACTTGGAACACTTGAGCGCTTCCGAGCGCTCCCTTGTCCCCACAAATCCACAATGTCACAGCATGTCGCAGCGTGTCGGAGCCTTCTCCACGATATGTTGCGAGGCAGTGCGCAGTGCGCGGAGGATTGCACCTGATACGGATACTTGGAAAGGCAATGTCACTTCAACATCATCGTCAGGCGGCAGGGTTACCCGAGGGACCTCCGCCTCATGGCCTTCAAAAAGACCAAAGGGACGATGAATTGACGAGGAAAGAGAAAGGTGAGGAATGATCGAGACGGATCAAGTCAAAAATGTGAGTGGGTTTGAGCAGCGTCAACCGGCACAAGTGCGCACACAGAACTATTTGGAGTGCCCAACAATTTTTGGTTGAGTTGAACCATGACTTGTCGGGCCTCGACGCTGCTCAAATCTCTTGCTGCGATTACTTTTGAATTGAACATGCTCGAATCGTTTGCCAACCGGTTTTTCATAGATTGAGCATGATGGAGCTTCTGAGCGCTTCTGAAGATGTTGCAACTCGTACAATCAAAAGTATGTGGTAAGCTGCTCAAAGCATTCTCTTCGTTTTCTTCGTTTACCTTCGCAAACCATGCAACAGAGATCGGAGACCGCTGCAAATGGGTAGGCATGTCTTGCCGAATGGCAAGTGTGAAACTCATAGTTTGTCCGCAAAGCGGAGTTGTTTCTCTAAAAGAGAAAGCAGTTCCAGATAATCCAGACGGTCAAGGAAAAAGGCTGGCCAGGAGGAACAGCAGCTTTGAACAAAGTGAAGTTCTGATCTTGTGATTCATTCCTTTGGAATAGTGGCGGCCAGCAAATTTGACGGCATGATGGTGCTTGCCTTACAAACGTTTGAGTGGGAGCCGCCCTGAATTTTGAAGGAAAGACATATTGAACATTTGTTGAGAACTCCCCTCCCACTCACACAAGTTTGATGTGATGGATATGTGCTGACACACTGTTATCAGAATGAGTCTGTACGGACGACCAGTGATGACAATGTAGTTTGCTATATGATGCTATATGATTAGATTGTTTTAGTAGCTGTTTTTTGCAGTACAGTAATTCTTCCATGTTCTTCCTAGATGTCTTGTGTTTTCTGTCATTTCTTTAACATCTTTAACGGTTGCTTTCTTGAAGTGTTGAGTAGTCTTGATCAGTTCCATCGTGCAGAGCTGGCACAGGTTGACCTCGATGCCGGCGCGTTCAAGAAGTGGAAGGAGGCCCCTCAGAAGACATCGGTTGACCTACCAATTGCATCCAATTGCAACCCTTTCCACATCTTGCTATATGTATCTATGTATGTCCATATTTTTCCATCGAATCTTCTCTTTTGGATTCTTTTGGCAATGCGAGCGTCTCCATTCTCTGGAACTTCTGGAAGAGCTCAGCAAGCAAAACCCAAGTAAGATCTTTGCCAGAAGGCACTAGAACGATCGCCGCAATCATGATTGAAGATACGACAAGAATCCACAAGATGGCTTAAGTGATTTTGCATATTTTGCTTCAGGTTCGAGACTCCTGTGCTGGCCAGGCAAAGTTTTGGGCAGAGTCTTGTGCGAAAGTGACCTATCTCACATGGAAAGTTCACGAATGTTCACCGTCTCAATTTTTTGACCTGATACAAGTATCTGGAAGTCTACAAAATCTTCAAGCTCAACATTTGCGCTCAACCCCGTCTTGGAGGAACTTTACGAGAATCCCGGTCCCATTCAATTGTCTGGGCTCGATTCTCAAAAGAAAGAAGCAGCGGTTTCTGTCATTTGAACATATAAATCATATTTATAGTTATAATTTTATAATCCATTAATATTCTCTGTCCGAAGTTCTTTTCCTGCCACGGCCTTTGTTGCATTTGTGTCTTTGTTAGCTGCACAAGTCATACAGCTGGAACTTGCATATCTTGTAGCTGAGACTGACACTTTGAAAATTCGTTGTGAGGGAGATTCTTTGGTTGACTTGTACATTTCATAGCCTCCGAGACAGCTCTACTTCAAGTCCATTCATGAGTGTCATAAAATGAATTGCAGATCATTTGACTGTAAGGCCAGCTGCCAGTCGCGTCACAAAGACCATCGCGACGCGCTTTTCCTACCTGCAACAATTGAAGGGGCCCGCAGCCGGCATGAGACGAAACCTGACGAAATCTATTTCAAACATGTTGAAGCCTTGATTTTCTGCTCTCAGCCGATATTTAGGAAGATCTTATTTGATCTTTATTACTTATAAACTCCTCACCAATCACACTATGATTTCAGAGTTTGAAACTTTGCTTACGTCTCCCTGTAATCTCCTGCCCACCGTTGAAACGCCATCGGGGAGTGGGGCGCAGGCTGAAGAGGCACCTGGAGACATTGAACTCGAGATGTAGACCGGGCTGTGACCTGCGGCAGGTGGGACGTGGTGGGACCATATGGACCATGGGGGAACGTTGGGGAACGTTGGGGGAACGTTGAACCATGTTGAACCCGTTGGGAAAGTTGTGGAAGGTTGGGATAGGTTGGGAAATGAAGATGAGAGACATGCAAGATGAGAGACATGCAGTGATGTGCATAGAATTGCATAGATATGATAGAAAATTCTAAGAAAAATCATTGGACTGTTGCAAATTGATCAAATTGGAAATGTGATAGAAACATATAGAAACTGTTCTCGAAACTGTTTCAAGTTGTCTCCGTCTTGACATGTCTTGACAAATCATGGGACAGGTGAAGGTAGCAGCTCAATCCTTGGCGACGTTGAACACAATCCTGGATGAATTGGCTCGGACCTCGGACCTCGGTGCCAAATTAGATCAAAATGAAATGATTAGGATAGACATGGAATGACAATTAGAATTAGGAATGACATGGATAGACGATCAGAATCGATCAGAATCGATCAGACGTGGATAGACTGAGTACTGAGACACTGTCCTGGATTCTCTCGGGTACTTATAGCATCTTATAGCATCTTATAGCATCTTATAGCATCTTATAGCATCTTATAGCATCTTATAGCATCTTATAGCATCTTAAGCAGTTGGTTTTCCCATTCATATTCTGACTATTCCGACCTGTGATCTGAGTCCGAACATGCAGCTGCGAGCCCTTTTCTGGAGCGCGCGAGCTCTATCTCACTTCCGCTGAAGTGAGCAGCCTTCAAACGACGGTTCCATCATTAGCCAAAACGTCTTGGGCGGTGGATTGGTTGAATTTGGTTCCCGTCTGAAGATCTTGGGCCAGACCCTTTGCCTAGCGGGCCGTGCCCAGTAGGCAGGGATTGCTTTTTGAAGTTGGTTCTGGATGAGTCAGATGAAATTCAGATGAATCCTCGAAATTTGCAGACGCCGATGTAGTCACACTTGGGAGCGGTGTTTAGCAATCTTGCAGGTTTCTTGCCGCTCTCATTTGAACAACTCTTGATTCTACGGTATTGCTCCTGGAAAGGTTCATGCTCGGGTTTTTAGCTTTGAAATGATCAATCCATCACGAATGATTAAGAATGAATTGAGCGTGCGAAGTTTGTGGAGTTGTTTTGCTTAAAAAAAACTACAGACCTTTCCTGGTTGAAGCAGGATGGTGTCGTTTTAGAGACATGTGGCAATTGCATCTGTTTTCCAGCTCGTCTCATGCCACACTGTGGCCAAGCAGGAGCATGTCTCAATTGGCATGTCTTCTGTGTTTCCATGAAAGTTCTAATATGTTCTAATTATTTCTCCAGTCGGTGCAACATGGTTCCACAGCACTTTCTGGAAATCTTTTGGGCGAAAATGGATTGCGGACTTGGAAGGCTTTCCTGAAACACACGCGCTGGCATGAGAACTCATGAGACTTGCGTTTGGTGCTGGGTCCAGTCAGCAACACAGAGTCAGCCGTGTGTACACTTCTAACCTGTTTTGGGCCAAACACATGCAGGACTTTGAGCGTGCCTGGCCACCACCAGAAGGAGCTTCCAAACTCCGAGAGTTGAGGGCTCAGAAATCTCAGTTTGTGCAGAGAAACGCGCACAATGTGTGTGTGTGCGCGCGTGGACAATCTACGCAATCAGTTCATGATGCATATTGATGCCAAACATGACAAACGGTCATGCTGGTCGAGCTGTTCAGTGCTGCTGAGTGTCAAAGCTTAGCTAGGGAAGACTCGGGAAGACATGAGTAAGATCAAAGCTTGCACCACCGACCCCACATCACAGACCAAGTGCATCCGAGTTTGCATCCCTGCCAAGTCTGGCAGGTTCTCTCCAATGTGTTTTTTTCACTGCAGCCATGCGTCCCACCTTGGCTTCAAATTTGAAGTGGTTTGTCAAGTTTCTTCCTAGGCAGCTGCTCACAATCGAGAGCCGAGTGCGAGACGTGTTCAAGTCTGCACCCAAGTCTTACAGTGGGGTTGGCAGGATTCGTTTCAGGGGAAATGAGGAAATGGATAGTGTGCTTCCATGACTCCCTGGTACTTCCCTGTCTCCTTACAGGCCTTTGCACATTTCGAAAAAGAAAGACCTTGCTCAGGCAGGTGTTGTTTATATGTGTTTGCATTTGTTGGTCCAGAGAAATAAAATTGATCAAAGACACACTGTAGCTTGGAAGAGAAAACGTTGAGGAGAAACAATGTGTGAACAATATGCTTATGCGGCTTATGCGCGATGAGAGGATGACAAGCCTAGTCATTCAGAGAGACCGCCGCGCCCTCCAGCGTGTGTGCCTCATTTTGCTTTGAAGGTTAGGGATATTTGACGATGCATTCCGATGCTATTTCAATGTATGTGGATTCTGCAAGATAGCGCTTGTTTTGGAGATCCAGGTGAAGTTTTCATCGTTAATCCATTGCATGTGTTTCAAAGGCGAGGAAGCGCTGCATCAGCCCCGGGAGCAAGCAGGCACAGAAATGTGAATTTGACCTGCAATGTCATCCAATGAGTTGCATAGACATCAACCATTTGGATCGATCCACTTGGTTCATCATGGCATATCATGGCTAATTAATGCTAATTATGGTTTATTGAATCTTTTTGAATGTATTTAAAATGTCATATGAACATTTTATCTCAAGCATGTTTCGAGCTGATTCAACGCATGGTCTGCAAGCTCGCAGCATCATGTCTCAGGCAACCTGCTCCGCCACCGAGGTGGGCAAATTGCCCTCCGAAGTCTTTGAGTAATTTTAATTTGAAAAACTACGGAAAATCATGAAAAATCACTCCGAACAATTTTGCCTTGTTGTTCTTAATGTGTTGAGTATCATCTTCGCCCGGGGCAGATGTTCGCCCAAAGTTGTTCTTGAGGGTTTAGGCACTTTAGCATTTCTTTCGGGTTTATTTGTTCAAGATGTTCAGGGTTGCTTTGGGGTTGTTCTAGGGTTCTTTTTGGGTTGTTTAGGGCTGATCCATTGTAGGGCCAATTTAGTTTCGAACTTAGGGTTGGTTTGCGATTAATTTAGGTCTCTTGTAGAGTTTCCGCTGTGTTAAGTCAGTAACAGAGTTTCAGGTTGTTAGTTGTTAGTAACAATATGTCAAGATACAGTAAGGGTTTCTGTTTGCCGATGTCACCCGTGGCGCCGGCGTCTCCTCCCGAAGCGGTGAGGATCGAAACCTTACAAGTTATGAAGAATATGTTCCAAAAATTGTTCAATACGTGGTTTCGGAATTGGTATGTTTTGGTATGTCTGGGCACCATCTTAGGTAAGCGCAAAAATAAAACGAGACGCAGGCAATATCAATCTTTTGCATGTGTGCACTTTGCCATAGACATACGCAGAAAAAGCACAGCACATTGCATTTTCGCATAAATTTCCGTCGATGTCGGGCAAACATCGACCCCCTGGCGAAATAGTTATGGTTTTGTTGATACTAGTCATATTATTTGCAGTTTTCTGTTCTTGAAGCCCCATTCCTGTGCACCATCTACACTAGATATCTTAATAGCAAGCGGTTGACACGCTCACAGTACAAGATTCTGCGTTTATCCCTTTCGTATTGATTGCCTGTCCATGTCCAGGCTGAAAAGGATCGGGGATGCGTTGTGGGATGCAGTCTCTGCAATTGTTATAATTTTGCAGAATTATCTTGGTTGTGGAAATTGCTGTGGGGCTTTAGTCTCCGGCTCATACATGTTTTCATGCTCTTGCCAGTCATTGCCTTTGCATGAGTCCACATTGAACGTGTTGCAGTTTGCATAGTCTTGTCCATGTGCCGTCCCTTTGTATCTGGATATTATTTCTGCGTTGATATCGGTATGCTGTGCAGATCTTCACCTGTAAAGGTGCACATACGCACGTGCTTGTTTAAGTTCAGCCTGCAAGTTTCATTTGAGAGTTGGATCTAGGATTTCTCAAGCAATCAACGCATTTGTTTTGCAAAGGTTTCAGATGCCCAGCCGGCTGACCATTCCTGCTTGGTTGAGGTCAAGTAAGCGCAGCCGCTCTGCACCGGGACCCCCAAGGCTTGGACCTTGGTGGTCTTTGTTGCGATGATGGAGCGAGAGTTCTTCTTTTATGCGCAATAGTAACGCAGGTGTGCATTCGTTTTGCCGCCAATGCGAAAGAACTCGCCCACAGGACGGTCTCACAAAAAAAACAATGTGTTGTTGCAATTCGTGCCAACTCTGCCTGAAAGACTAGAAATCCAACAAGGTCTGCCTGTTTGACCGAGATGCTCCTAGTCGTGTTCCGATTTGAAGTGTTGCATATGTTGCATATGTTGCATCGGAGATTTACTTGGCTTCTGCAATCTTTTGCAATCTTTTGCCAGGAGATGTGGCCCCAGAAACTGCCAAAAGGCAGAGGGAATGAGGGATTCAATGGGATTCATCCAGCAATGATTGCCATATAGATAGTATAGGAATCAGAGGCTACATATCATAGTATGTGTATTTATGAAATATATGTGATATAATATTATTATATATAATTATATATATATATAGTTATATATTTTTATGATCTAACGGTCCTTGTAAAAAAATATGATTGCGAAGACCATTCATGTTGTGTTTTTGAAACATGGCGAAGGGCGTTGTTCGAGTTTGCGAAAGTATATAAAAAGTTGTTTGTTAAAGGTTCGCAAAAGTTAGATATTAATATTAAGAATCATCATTGTACACATATATACATATATATATATACACATATGTATGTTATACATATATGTATATACATATATGTATATATATATACCTTACAAGGATATTTTCGCGAGAGTTACTTGACGGAGCAGGCGAAAGTGAAATTGCATTTTGACGGGGTTGGCCCAGGAAGCCTTGCAAATATAATCTACTATTTGCATCTATTTGCCCAAAAAGCAACCATTTGTCCTGAGAACGGATTCTGTTATGCTAGCGGCATGTTTACTAGGCTATTACTTCAACCGCTCTGTGTGGAAGCAAGAAGAAAGACATGAAGTAATCTATGATCATTTAGCAGGTAATGACTGAGTCGTCATAAGAGGCATCGTTGTCCTACATGCGTCACGCGCAAGATAAACACGTAGTTCGCGACAGTTTCGCAAAAGTAAAATGATAGTTCGCGAAGGATGGCCGTTTCCGGATGAAAGAATTTAGATCAAATACTATATATACGTGTATAATATATATATATATACAATTATATATATATACAATTATATATACACAACTATGTATATATTATTATTATTATTAATAATAATAATTATTATTATTATTAATTATTATTATTAATTATTATTTATTTTTATTATTATTTATTATTATTAATAATAATTATTATTATTAATTACTATTATTATTAATTATTATTATTATCATTATTATCATTATTATTGTTATTATTATTATATGCACATAGCCGCAATACGTACAGAGGGACCGACAGACAGGCAGGCAGACAGACAGTTTTGGACCTAACGAAGACTTTACGATTGAATTCGGACCATTCATTATTTGAGTTCACAGTGATCCGCAAGCCTCCATCCAGCAGAAAACAAGCATCATTACAGAGACGAATATGGAGCAGGGAGAGCTTGTGGGTTTGTAAACGTCAGGTCTTCATCCGCAAGACCAACAAGGGCATTCCTGCCAATGAAAAATGTGTACCGCTGGCCTGACACAGCCCTTGCATTTCATCCATGCTGAGTGTCACATGTTGTTCCTGACCTTTTTTTTAACAGATTCCAATTCTTAAATCCTGGCCAGGCAGCTCCTGATTTGACCGCAGCACCGTGGCAGCTCTTCATTTGTACATTTAATTTCGATTCATGTTGATTCATGTGGGAAATATTTCAACCTCGCAAGCATTCTGTTCAACAGGCGTCTCTGGGTATTGATCAATTTCAGTCTATTCATGTTTATCCCACCGCAGAATTACGAGCTCCACGCGCCTGAATCCGAAGTGCAAGATGTATCACCCAGTTTGCTTTCGTTGGATCTGTTTGTTTTTAAATTTTAACGTTGAAAAATATGCATCTGTTTGACATGTTTTTTGACTTTTTGATACTTTTTGCTTGCATTCATGTGACAGACTGTTCATTAATTCCCAAGTGGCCTGAGCCTCGAAGCTTCTGCATGAGCTGAGCCCAATCATGTTCAGCATGTGCAATAGCGCCCATTTATGACCGGATCGCGCAAGGGTTCTGCTAAGCAGGACCAAAGAAGACCATGCAACAAGTATCCAGCCTAACACGATCGTTTGAGCATGTGGGAACGAGGGGAACCGCACCAGACTGGCTTGAAAGGCTGTTTTCGGACAAGAGGCAGTCAGTTGCCTAGACCTCATACCAGGAAAGAATCGGTCAATTCTTAGTATGAAACTTGGCTTTGCGATGCTTTGCGAATCGAGGGCTCCCCTGGCTTTTCATGTCGAGGCTCAAGTTCTTGGGCTTTCTAGACAAAAACATACCGTAATTTGACAATACAATAGCATACAATAGCGCCCAGGAGATCCCAGGAGCAAGTAGTTTTTGCAAGATCGGCGGAGTTCGGCAGTTTGGCCGGTGTAGGGTTGGTTTGTCAAAGAGACAAGTATTGAAAAAACCTACCGGTTAACTCGAGTTTACCTCTTGCTCTAATTGAAGCAGTTTTTATGAGTTCAGATGCATCAGGCTTCACCAAAACAAAGGGCCATAGGGCAGTACTTAGCCATGGCTAAATCAGATTCAGAATACTCGGATGAGGACCGCCCTTGACTTGCCAGTGGTTGTGAAGCTTTTTGTAACAGCAGCTGTCATCAAGATGAAAGATTGGTGACGTTGACCGTGCTTGAGAACTGGTGACCCTACTGCTGGACTGCAAATAGCAGGAGAGCGAAGAAAGCTCAGAGTCCGAGAAACTTAAGAAAAAGAAGAAGGAGACAGCAAGAGACAGCTTAGAGAAGTCTTCAGCATGTGTCGGCAATCCGACGCTTTTGGCATGTCTGCCTTGCTTGTACAGACATGTCAGCAGCAAGCTCCAACATTCCAATATATTCCAATCAAGCAAGTTCCATGAATCACCATGAATCAATGTAGTTCTTGGCGGCTCAGGACAAGAAAAAAGTCAAAAAACTGAAGAAAGACAAAAAGGCGGACTTGGGCGGAAAGTCGCAGGCGAAACGCTGCATGCGCAACAAGAGTGTGCAATCCAGCTGGCCATAAAGGCAAAAAAAGAAAAGAAAAAGAAGAAGAAAAAGGAAAAGAAGAAAAAGAAGGTGCGAAGCATTTGACCTTTAAAAACCTAGTTGTGCTGAGCAAGAGGAGCCTCACTTCTCAGGAAAAACGAAGAAAAAGTCCAAGCTACTCCGACTACAGTGATGATTGCATGGTTTGAAGGGTTTGAGAAGATGCCCTACAAACTCCTACAAGACTGGTCTATTCTGAGATAGCTTTCCAATCTATTTCCTTCGTGTGATTTGGCAGTGATATGCAGTGATTGAGCAGGTTCCGTGTAAACTAGATTCACGAGATGATATTAGATGTACCTAGATGTCGATATATCATCCATATTCATCCATGATCTCGATTGTGTAGGAGTGGTTTGACATGCCTCGGAGGTGATTCAATCCATTTCGATACCATTACATAATTGCCATTAATTGTCATTGAGTGTCAACGAACACAGCGGAGAAATGGTCAGAAGATGTCAGAAGCAAAAAGCGTTTCGGGGTTCAAGCCACGGAGCCAGGCTACGATAGTCGAGACTCTCTGAGCCCTAGCAGAAGCCGGAGCTATTCTCTCAATGGATCCAAAGATATCCAAACCAGTCTTGAAAAAGCTCACCTTGAGAAAGAATTGTGGAGTCCAATATTCAATACCAACAGATCCAATAGTCATAATAGTCCAAGCAAAAGATTGCCATGAGGCCGTGGCCGAGCGAAGAATCGCTCGCCTCCAAGGTTCGGCCCAGTTTCTGATAGTTTTTGCTTAGTGTCTCAGTTTGAGGCATCATGACTTTACATACTTGAGTTTGAAACCTTACGGACCCTTACGGCTTTTCATCGGAAACAAAGTTTGCCTAAAAGGAACAATGGCGCTGGTGGCGGTGGCAGATATGGAGGGTGTTGCCAGCCTGATTCCTTCTGAGACTTGTTGATACTGCGGTTGGATATTGCTTTCCGTTTTGCTAGTTGCTGTTCTGTTCGGTTTTCGTTGGACATTGATCGCTGCAATTATTGCGTAGCAGTTGCATAGTACGCACGAGACACCAACAAGCATTTGTTACAAATTCATTGGACAGCAGGTGCGCTCGCAGTCGAAGCAGGTTCGTATCACAAGTTTCAACATGTCTCAATCTTCATGCCGAATGTGTTCTAGACATATTCTAGACATATTGTAGTCAGCACTGGAAGTGATATGCTGAAATTTGTCCATCTGACAGGAGCCCCGCATGGGCTGTCCAAGTCGGGGTCCAGGATTTGTACATTTCGTTTGGACTCTAGATGTCCCCAGAGAGGATGAAGCGCAAACCTCGAAGAGGAATCAAAGTGTGTTTTGACAGAATTTGACCAAAATGACATAGACATACATAGACTGTGATTGAGATTGCTTGAGGCTCCACGTTCACCCGTGCAACTTCCTGAGGGTCGCGCTTTAACACTGGCAGAGGCTTGTGAGGCGCCATTGCGTCAGCATTGAGGTCTTATCAAAGTGCGATAAAACTCGCTGGCTTGGACAGAGTCCATCAAAGTCCAGTCAATGTATTCAATGTGAGGCGGCTGGTAGGGGATTCACTACGGGAAAGACCGCTCAAGATGACGAAGTTCAAGTTCTAAATCCAGACGAGGACCGAGTCTGTGGCGCTGTCAAGTTGCAAGTTTTCCAGGAGGCAACTTCCAACACCGGTTTCACAATGTTTCACTTGATGCTTTCACAGGAACCCATCCAAGCAGACCGGTTCGTGCCCAAGCATCCCAAGCTACCACTCAGTTTGTCGAGCTCGTGTGCTTTTTCCGCTGGCAAGCGAAAAGATGCGAAAATCAGAAAAATCAATTGGTTGTTGAAGGTTTGCCAGCTTCGAAGACGCCCGTGATTTTCCACGCGAGATACGGGAAGAGTTGAAGACGCTCAACTGGGTTATTTGAGTTATTTGCTATATTTCTCACTTTTTTTGACATGCCTAGCCTTTTTCCAACCTGCACTACTCTTTCTGCAGTATGGAGATCAAAGTTGAACTTATGTCAAGCGAGGAAAGCTGGATTTCCATCTCCTTCTCAGATCCAGGCACGTTCAAGATGAATGGATGTCGCAGCGTATTGAAAGCTGCAGAAACATGTCAATGTGGCAAATGGCCAATCTCCAGATGTGCAGAGTTTGCCAGTCATCTGATTTGCATTAATTTGTTCCTTCATCTCCACCCCTCTTTCATTTATTTCATCTCTTTCATCCCTTGGTCATCCATTTGTTTCACAGCCAGTTGCAGCTGCTGCCATGAGTCACCTTCGTGGCCTTTTAATGCCTTTTAGAGATGCTTCAGGGCCTTCAGGGTGGCCTGAGCGTATTGACCAGGCCTACACTTGGCCATTGGGCTTGAGGGGGAAGGACATCATAGGCTCGGTCAGCATGGTGAAGCCATGAAAAGCGTTACATACCGACCTCATCATGAGAGTTCTCGACATGTGGCATATATCTCATGTATCTAATTATATAGATCATCGATGATCATCAGGTGAGTGCAAGATTGTGAGGTATTGCTGCCACTGGCAGCGGCAAGACTCTAGTTTGAAGGCCCAGCAAGATGAGAGCGAAGTCACTCTGGAGTCATCTAAAGATCATCCTTCGGTATTTAGGATTTGAATGTACATGGAATGTGATGTTTGGAATGTGATGTTTGAGTTTGCACAGATCCCGAGCCGCGAAATATACGGGAAAGGTTTGTAGATATTGGCAGAGCTGCACTTGGGATGTGTCGCTTGCATAATTATATCTGCGGATAAAAGCATGGTAAAAGCAACAAAGGGCCATCCTACGCTAACAACATGCAATTGCAGGAGCTGGAGTGCATAGCGGCATAGCCATAGTTTTTACATGTCATCATATTTGAGTCTTATGCAACAAGTCAAAGCAGGGCTATCCTGCAGATAGTGGGCAACTTGCTTGTATTGTACTCTCACAATCGCTTCTGAAGAGACCAGAATAGACACCAGATATTGTTGCTGCTCTACACAGGGAAGGCGTAAATGAACATGTTGATGCATTCTGTTTGTGCTTTCATGTCACATTCTAGTCAGTGCCTTTTGCGCCCCTTGCACCTTGAACCCGTCAGATACTAAGGCGTTTTTGCTCCCTGCGTTTGCCCAGATGGTAGAGGAGGCAGCGCCATTATCCCCAATTCAAATCACCAGAACATATTCTAGCAGCATGCAGAGAGACTGAACTTGTGCAATGACACACCATTAGCTTTTTTGGCTGCCAACATGAACCAACTTCATGACAACCTCAAATATACTCAAATACTGTAGCTGTGTATAGCTGTGTGAGCATTTGTCGACTTCGTGGAATCGTTGGCGCAGAACCACAGACCCGAACGAGATGGGCCTGGTGCGCTGGTAATGTCCCCTACGTTTGCGACCGAGATCGCAGATGCAGTCAGATTGCTATGCTTCGTGTTCTTCCTTTGCTGTGCTGCTATATTGGTGAAGAAGGTGTCTCCAGGCAATAAGTCACTAAGTCGGACACAATGTTGGCTCAACAACTCCAAAGAACAGATCTAGAATGTACTTGGTAAGATTTTGTAAGACTGATTTCGGAGAAGTGGAAAAAATTGCACAATCGTACGTTGGACCCAGAGAACTTCCTCAGTGAGGAAGTTGCAAGTTGCACGTTGCATCAATGCAGAGGTACAGAAAAGATTCCAAGCTGTCAGCACAAAACTTGTGATTTGTTTTGCGAATTTTAGGCGGGAACTTGCACAGCAAACCGAGGCTGAGGCAAGGAAATTACGCAATTTTTTATCTCTTTTGCGCACCGAAATTGCATCACAGCTAGACGTTGGCATGGCCATCTTTTGTGCCAGGCCCAGCGCTTTGGGAAGTGCCTTGGCTTCCGATGCGTCGCCATGCCGGGGCCTCGCGATGGATTGCCTCAGCAGCTCCACGTGATCAGCAGATTCGGCAGTTTCCAAGAACACTGCACTTGTGCCACAATCATGAAGATCATGAAGGTAAAGGAAGCTCACACTTGGATACTCTTCCCATCTCTTCCCTCTTCCCATCTCTTAGCCAACTTCGCTTAATGCAGATTGTGAATAGTGCACAGGACTGGGAACTACAGTTGGTCATGGTTTTGCAGATTATACGTTCTCGATTGCATCAAAGCAAGCAGCTTTAATCCTTAAACTTACATTGCAAGCACACCTCCCTGGCGCAAAGAAAAAACCTCGTCCTCAGACTGTTTAGTCATCCCTGCACAGCCGCACAGCCATACCGGTGCCAAAATCTTACGATGCCATACAAAGAGCAGCCCTATGTAAGAGGGTTTTTTGTTTGGTGAATACTGGTGAATGCGCTCCCTGAAAGCAGCAAGTCACCCATGTGAAGTACGCAAAGGTATGCGATGGTAACATCTTCAACCCGCTACATTTGTGTAAGACATTGACAACTAAGCATGGTTGTATAATGTGATTCCCACTTGTAAGTTCCACTTTGATGCCATAAGCATGAACACACACAAATCACATTGTAGCTTTCACAAACAAAGGCCGGTTTAGCACTCACCGGCAATACAGAGGCATCCGCACATCAGCTTTCTATTATTTTCTATTTGACAGCATTTTGACCTACAGATGAGCTGGCCAAAATTGGATCAGATTTTGGAAACAATGTTGACTTTGCCCAGATCTACAGGGAACAGTCTCATGCAGTCGTATTGACAAAATCTCTCAGACAGCTATCTCCACTCAAAACGTGTACAGCCCGAAGGACTGCGTACTTTCCAAGGCTTCAAGTGTATTTGTAGCCCGGATGAAGCGGACCCTGCACTGACATGCTGACGATAGACTATCATGTGATCTAGTCTCAAGGGTGCAAATAGAATCAAATAGAAAAAGATCTGGGATGCACTGCACTGGAATAAGGTATGGCGGAGCTCCCAAGGGCGATCAAATGGCTAGATACCGACAGGGTTGTCAGCAGCTGCCTCAGATTGAGAGGTTTCACATGGTTTCACAGGGTTTCACAGCAGTTGAATGATGTTGAATGCCCTTCTGCGCCAATCAGCCTGGCCGCCGAGTACCGTCGTGGCATGTCCTGGTCGTTTGAACGACTTTCTCGAAAATGGGCAAGTCTTGGGCTTGAACTGGTGCCAAACGCTCAAAAGCAGAGCTTTCATGAGCTTTCAAACCCTGCACCTGCCTGCACACAACCCAACCTTCCACTCCATAGCTTTAACAGGTTCGTTTGGATGGAGTTCTGAAGCTGGTTTTAGACGAGGTTCGCTTTTGATGCCAAGCTGCTGGTTTGGAACACTGTCAAATGTCAAACAAGCAAAGCCAGCAAAGCAATTTCTCCTCGTGTTGCAATTGTCAGTATGGAACCTGGAACAAGCAGTTTCACTCCAAAGACACCAGTGCAGATTGCAGGCAGATCGTATGCTTGATATGGGTTTTGAACCACAAATCCGCAAGATCCTTGCCAAGGTGTGGGTCAGTGTGGCGAACATTTCACGATCATGCACAATGATTGGAATTCAAGGATATCATTTGATATCATTTGATCATATTTGAGCCCTTGTATGCTTTCGTATCCTTTTATGCGAAATTTGAACATGCCACCCTGTGACATGAGCAGAGTTGGCATGAGCTGACCACATTTGACCACAGCGGCCAGCTTCCGCGGAAGCGCCACACGCTCTTTTTCACAGCAACGTGGCCAAAGGAGGCGCGGCGCCACAGACAATGCCATGCAATGTGCCCTTTTATGTTCGTCCAGATCCTTGCACACTGTTTTAAGCCTGACCTCAATGGCACTCGATTAGGTGAGGAAGCTTGCGAATGAGATTCTCAACAGGCGCTCCCGGTATAGCAAAATGGAAACCAGTGAAGTTGGTAGAGTGCTCCAGAAAGTGTCGGATTCAACGTGAAAGGCCCTACAAAGTCATGATTGGAAATCGAGAGGTCTTGAAAGGCAACCAGGACATCTAAGCAATGGCTGCAGCTCATGATTAAGAGTTTCCACTTTATTGCTCCTTGCTCAGGACATCACACAGATTGTGAAGGTCATGGATGCCTTCAACAAAAACAGAGAAATTGTGTCTACCCTCCGGGAGGCAGGTGACATCAAACATCATCAAATCATGATGCGAACATGTTTGTTTAAAGTTTGTTTGCCCAAGTTGCTGGCTGTTGGGTCAGGGTTGAAACAAGTGCAACATTGTCATGTCACACTGTGAGGCTGGGCTTACAAGCCAAACTGCTAGCGGCAAGGCAGATCGGAAGCATACATTCTGCATTTCCAGATGATTTCAAACCTCGGTTTTGCATGGTTCAACCATCCCTTTTCATACATGGCTGACTATGGCCGCAAGGCTCTCGTTTTCTGCAACACCAAAAGAATGTGCGAGAGCCTTTCGAACGAGCTGTATCGCCAAGGCAGTGTGCTGCAAACTTGTCCCTCTCTTTGCAATTGAACACCAAAGGAAAGAAGATTGAGGAAGTGAATGGAAGTGAAGAAGAATCTATGGCGCTAGTAGAAACAAGTGGAAGCAATTGGACGCTGCAGCAAGATTCGCTTCCGACCAAGTTTGCGCTGTTCAGGTCTTCCTTGCACATCCATTCATGGTGACAAGGACAACTTGGAAGAGCCTCATTGGACTCATTGGCATCATGAACATTCATGAGCATTCATGAACATTCATGAAGTGGATCAAGATGGATAATCAAGTATGATTAAATGTTCTAGTGAATGCTAGTGGTAGTTTCGGCATGTTTTGGCATCAGCCCGGAAGGACCAGAGGCAGCGTGAAGAGGCTCTCAATGGTCTGAAAAGTGGACGATTCAAGGTCAGTGCTTTGGAGCAAAACGGGAGTTTCTTTTTACCACGTAGAAATCTTGATGCTAGTTACTAAAAGCATGGGCACAGGAGGAGCACGAAATAGATCGAAATAGAATATAACGATGCATTTGGCTAGAAACAGAACAGTTGAAAACCAGAAGGGATTTGTAGCTGCGCGTCATGACATTGCTGTCAAAAGGGAACGTTTGTTTAGCTTTGTATTTGACACAAATCTAAAAGACGTTGCTGCTACAATTTGCTGCAATTTTGAAATGAAGAAAGAGGCACCACATCCAGTAGGTACGTCTTTTGTTAGTTATAACAGTTTCCTTTTTCAAAACTTCCGCCGCGCTACGTTCGGGTGCTACCGGCAAGCACTAGCAACCGTGCCATTTAAAAAGTGTCGCCAATCACAACTGTATGCAATTCAGCTGTTGCCTTCTGGTTTCAAATCTTCCATTTCCTTGTGTATGCTGCCTGTGTCCTTGCTACCAGTACCACGCCACAAAAGATAGCAAGAAAAAAGTATCCATCAAGTACTATTGCCATTTGATTTGTAAACCCCTCTCAGATCATCAATCTTACCCACTTTTAATTTGAAGCCTTAAAAGTAGGAATCGCATGGAACCCAAACGAGCTAGCTGAAGTTGCTCTTGCTTTAGCAAGGAATAGGCAGGGAGCATACATTGGAAACCCGGAAACTTTCCAGTTAGAGACCCCCCCCCGCCAGGGCCCGATGTTCGAATTCCCCCCCCTGGTCCCCCCCCCCCCTACCCCCCCCCCCGATAGGAGATTTCCGTCTAGTAGAGGTCATCATATCCTCATTTTTTCATCTCCATCATCACGTCATTCCTCACCCCCGCCGCAGCCGCATCCTCATCCTTCAATCATCCTCATCTCCTCATCATCATCCCATCAATCCGCATCATCATCACTTCGCGTCGTCACCAAAACGAACAACACCAACACCAACAACAACAACAACAACAACAACAACAACAACAACAACAACAACAACAACAACAACAACAACAACAACAACAACAACCAACAACAACAACAACCAACAACAACCACCAACAACAACAACAGCAGCAGCAGCAACAACAACAACATCAACATGAACATCATCATCATCATCATCATCATCATCATCATCATCATCATCATCATCATCATCATCATCATCATCATCATCATCATTGTCGTCAACATCATCATCATCATCATCATCATCATCATCATCATCATCATCATCATCATCCTCATCCTCATCATCGTCGTCGTCGTCGTCGTCGTCAACAACAACATCATCATCGTCGTCGTCGTCGTAGTCGTCGTCGTCAACAACATCATCATCATCCTCATCATCATCCTGATCATTTTCATACACATGTTGCATTGTCTCGAACATCTTTATGCAGATTCGGGCTTCCATTTGGGGGGCATTTTTTTGTTGTGTTTCTTTTGCTTACAACACTTGGCGCGAGACCATTACTGCATTGGGGGCTTTTCGCTTGCTGGACTCAATAGATTTTGCAACCCCACAACAGCCCTGCTCATCATACTCACCATCCTCATTTTCATCTTCATTCTCATCCTCAGCATCCTCATCATCCTCATCACCCCCATCATCTTCATCTTCCTCATCATCCTCTTCGTCCTCATTATCGTCGTCATCAACTCATTCCTGTTACCATCACTTTGGTCATCATCAGTTTCCTTCATCGTTCTGGTCAGCAACCTCATCAACATTAAAAGATTGGCGCTGTTTGTGACTTGCAGCAACTCCAAGAAACCATGTAAGACCGTTGCCGCATTCCGACTTCACCTTGCTAATCCCCCTTTATGATTACCACCCTACCCCAGCCCTGCTAGCCTTTTTACCTTCCCCCTGGCCTCAAGTATGTATATTACGCAAAGCTCGCTAAGTGGGACACATTGGAGGTTTCCTACCCAAACTTCCTTTGATCATCTTTGATTATACAGTATACAATCGTGCCACAATGCATTCAGCTCCGTACTTAGTGACATGTAGATTTCAGCATGTAGAGGGGTTTGACAACCATTTGGAGCAGGTCATAGAATCATGCAATTGTTCAAGGATTCGATGATGTGTGTGTGTGTGGGTGTATGGGTGGATTTAATTAGCGCCCGTGTTTCCAAGATGGAGGTTCTCATTGCTACGGATGTGGCTGCACGTGGATTAGACATCAAGGGTGTCGCTTGCGGCTCAGCACTCAACACATTGAAATCCAGCACTCAAGCGTCATGGATGTTGCTCAGGGCCTGGTCATAAACTTTGATCCAGCCAACAACACAGAGGCACGCATTGAACATCGTCATGAGACGTCAGTAGATGTCATGAAATGGTTCTTGTTTAGTTCAGGCTGTGTGCGGACGTGTTCCGAATTCATCCCATACAAGACTACAGGATTACGTCCACCGTATTGGTCGCACTGGCCGTGCTGGGGCGTGAGAGACTGAGTCCCGTAACAAGACATTAACTTTGAAACGTGCTCCGAAAGATTCAGCATATGAGAAAATGTGGAGCGGAGAATCGAAGAGTCTGTGACCAGATTGGGGTGACGCTGACATCGCTGACGCTGAGGAAGGGATTCGCCATCACCTTCATGACAGGCGCTTCATGGCTCGAGCATGTAGAGGTTCAGTCGCTGGAGCTGCCAGATCTGCCAGGGCAAGACGCAGCCAAAGCCAGGGGAATCATTGAAGTCATGGAGCGGACCAACCAGGACCACAGAGCCATAGAGTTTGTCCGTGCAACGGAGCAGTTGTCGAATTCTGATTTTTACGCTTTTTCTTGGGCTCCGAGCTTCCATGTCCAAAAACATGCTGATGCTATCTGATGCTTGAATATATTTAAGTTTAGATTATTTAAGTATGCTAAAATAATCTTTTAATTGTGTAATTATATGCTTATTAAATATGCTTAAATATGTTCGGATATCCTTAGATTCTTTCAATGTGCTTGAATGATCCTAAATGCAAAGGAGATCAGCGGAGACCTTCTGCGACTTGCAGGCAAGGGAGATTGAATGATTTGAATGAAAGAGTCGATGAGTCGAGTCAAGTTTTGCGAAAAGATTAGTCAGATGTGTCTTCTGAATTGTCCTTATGTGTCTACATCTCATTTTATTTCGTCTTGCAGGTGCCGCACCGCCGGGAGGTGCAACCCTTGAATAGCTCCCCCTTCCTCTGTGTAGCATTTGGAGACGTGTTTTCTTTGGAATGTTCCAACTTGTTACAGCTATGTGTTCCGCTATGTTCCTACAGTACAAAAGTACAAAAGAATACAAAAGAAGGATGGACTTGCAGAATCAGTTGGAAATAGATCGGGGGAGTTTCTCAAGCCTCTGAGGTGGGAAAGGACGCACTAGAGGAGGTGCTCCACGAAGAGGCAAAGGGCGGAGCCCAAGCCCTTAGACGCTGAGACGCGGAGCCGCGAAAACTCGCTTGCTCCATGGAAAAGCCTTCAGAAAAGCTGCGCGTTTCGGCTTCACTATCTTCATTGTTCATGTATTTCATTAAGATAGAACTGGTCTGTTGTGACGCGTGCTGTTTTCTTTTTTTTTGTGTGTGTGTGTGTTTGAAAGAATGCGCTTGCACACAGCTCAGGGTCACAATGCAGCATTTTTTGCTAATGAGCCTTGGCCATAGCAGCTGCAAAACGATGATTTTCTGATGTTTTCTGCCCGCATAGAATTATTAGAATTGTGTGGGGTTGTGATTCAGCCTTGGGTGATGATGCATTGAAACAAAGATCTGGTGGGAATGTGCTGTATCTCGACATATCTCGACGTGAAGGACAGCAAAAATTGATAACAACGGTGTATAGGGCGCAAAAAGGCGATCTTTGTCACATTGAGCCATGGATGACAATGTGCCGAGCTGTACACATGGCACAGAGGATATTGATTTCATCCTGATGGGTCCGAGTGGATTTTTAGGTGCTGCAATTCTCCGTTATTTGCAGTCCTCCAGTTTTTCGGTTTATCCAACAAGACTTCGGCTGAAAGATAGGTTGGGGTTGGAAGCGCTTCTGGATGAAATAAAGCCAAAGCTTGGAGTTATATGTGCTGCTGGTGAGCGTGGGAGACCAAACATTGCGTGGTGTGATTCCCATCCTGTTGAAACAGTCGATGCAAATATCACTGGACAGCTGTCCGTGGCGGCTGCGTGCCATGAACGCGGACTTCACGTGATACTGGTGGGAACTGGAGCCCTGTATGTCACATCGGAAAAGAAGAGAAAATTTTCAGAAAGTGATCCTCCGAACGGTGGCTCACCCGGAGTTTATACTGCTCTCAGGCAGAAGATGGAGGAGTTGACCAATTTCTTTGAAAACGCGCTGGTCATCAGAGTGCTCTATCCACTCAGCTCAGACCTAGATGCACGAGGCCTTTTGGGCAAGCTAGCAACTTGGAAAATCTTGGAATGGCTTGGGGCATTGGCCATAATACTTTTTGCTGGTTGCTCGTATTTGCATTCCATTCATGTTGTCGCGTAATCACCCTGTCTCAGGCAAGGTTTCAGCAGGTGGACAGCGTGGAGACATCAGTTACAGTCCTGGATGATTTGATACCCCTTTTACCAGTCCTGGCAAAGCGAAGGGCTGCTGGTGTTTTCAACTTTGTCAATCCAGGGACACTATCCTATGCACAGATAGCTGGTGCCTTATGTTCATTTACATGAAACTGTCAAGTCTATTTGCGTACTTGTGCAGTTTGCCTTCTCTTTCTGGAAGTTCAATGCAGTTTGGCAATGTCCACAGAGCATCACAGAGCACAGAGTTGTAGGTTTCGCTGCTGGCAGAGAGGATATCTTCATGCGCCGAGTGGACTCCTCCGACGATTCGCGGACAGGGTTTGATGAAAATCTCAAGTTGGCAGATTTAGACAATTCAATCAAAACAAATGATCCTTGCGGGTTAATAGTGTACTTGTACCAAGATAGAATCTGCTTGCCGCTTTCTAGGATGTGGGTCAGGGCACGCAAAACTCTTTGACAAGAACTGAAGACTCTCAGATGAAAGGAAACACCCAACAGATCCCAACAGGAGCAGTGACGTCACACACTGATCCTCTGACACAATGAAGATGAAAATAAGATGAATAAAGTGACACAAAGCACCATCGTCTCAGTTCAAGTCTTTACGCCCAGGAGCAGGAGCTGGAAATAAGGCTGCGGCAGAGCTTGATACCACTCGTTTGCAGGACAGAATACATGGTGCACAGCAACACGCCTATAGCTCTTGCAGAGGCTGTGATGTAGAAGGCTGTCGAAATGTTAATGCCGTCTCAGTGAGCTTGTTTGATCGCCATCACCCCGTTAGCTTGACTAAGCCCTGGTGATTTGTCAGATGGAGGATGGGGACGTTTCATGACGTTTCTAAGTGTAGCCTGGTGTGCTTGAAGTCCTTGAGGACGCAATCGGGGTGCCAATACCGCAGGTGGGGCTGAAGCATTGTGCAAACCATGGAATCCCTGCAGTGTCACAATTGCTTGCATGGACAAAGAGTATGATAGAGATTTATAGCGTATGATTTTGTTGTGTATGATTTTGTTGAGTTCATCCCGTCAGAGGTTTATGCATAATCAAAATACCGCACACAGCGACTGAATGAGAAACGGAACACGGACCTGCGCCAAAAAGTTCTCAGCATTGACAGGCCTCAGAATCGGCCAAGCGCATAGTGGCAGATTTGAAAGATGACGAGATCAGGCGTTTTGTACAAAGTCTACAGAAAGCACCTTAGAAATCTTAGAAGAAATGGAATGGCAGCGCTTAGTGCGAAAAGGATCGCAGCATTGTTTGAAGAAAAGGAACCTGTCCGATCTAGTGTGGAGCATGGAGCATGAGGTGAAATGGCATTTTGGCGTTTGGGTTCTTTTTCAAATCAAAGCAATGCCATTATATGTCATTGTCTCGTTCGCAAAGTGGTAAGCCTCGCTGTTGCCGCACTGGCTCCCGCACAGAAGAAACTCACCAACATCTATGCTTACTTTCTAGTAGCACTTGTTTTTCTCATATGTGTTGCGGTTTGGTTCGAAATGTTGCAAAGCTAATGGCTAATACCTGAACATACCTGAACTCACCTGCATAAGAATTGTCCCATCACTTCGGTTTCTCCGTGGGTCAGCTCAACTCTGCTCTAGCGATGGTGTTGGCCAAAGTGCATGTTGTGACCGAAGAGAATGACGAGAATGAGGAAACTGTAGATCCAGAGGCAGCTGAAGCTGATGGTTTGGACCTCAGACAAGAACCTGTATGTTGCATTGTGCTGCGGGCATTGCAGGCTGGCTTTGTGCACCCATCATGCAAACTAGGGTTGGTTCTGCAGCTAGTGTTCAATCCTGGCTTCTAATTGATCTCTGTGCCAGCCCACTCATCATATTTATGCCTTGCAAATAGTAGTCCTTTGAACCTGGGCAGAGACGGATTCCTATCAGTAGCTATTTGCTATTATTTGCCGTTGATATTATATACATATCTACAGTATTCTACAACATACGTATTACGCATGAGTGTATATTATATACATAATATGTATATATATATATACATTATATATATATACATAATATGTATATATATATTTACATTATATATATATATACATTATATATATACAATATATATATATATATACACTATATATATATATACATTATTTGTTTCTTTGCTTGGAACTTGTGGAGAGCAAGTAATGTGTTGACGATATAGTTGCCAAAATGGCTATGCCATTTTGGCTCAAGCTGTTCCCCCTGCGATCCAATACTTTCGAAAAACACGTTCCGATCCTTTTCTTTGGCCATGGCGGCTTCTAGTCCAGTGGCTAGTGAGACTGGCACCGTGGGCTCTTTCTCGCTGATTGGGACAGATTTGGACGCAGGGGACGATTACATGGTGCTTTCCACCCAGGTGACCGAGGCTGCGCCGGCCGAGGTTATTACAGAGATTGAAGATGATCCCGCCATCACCAGGGAGACTCTGGCTTCGCAGCTCCATGAGATGGAGAAAGTGATGGCAAACTTGGGCTTGGAACCCAAGCCGGAGACAAGTGTGGAAGCGTCAAGTGGGCAACCTCCGTCGGGTTTCGTCCATGCAGAGGCACAGATTCCGACCCAGACATCACGGGTCTTAGAGAAGGAGACGTTGACACTCCACATGGATCCGACCACAGAGACCTTCACCATCGAAGGCTGGGCACCTTTGATTCCAGCCCTGCCTCACTCGGCTGCCAAGTACTTCAGAGACATTACGCATGGTGAGTTGCGTTCCCTTTTGGATGCTTTCCGCAGTTCTCCGTGGACGGCATCCTTGGTGGTCAAGATCGCAGAGGTGTACCACATTTCGAAGCGCGAGGCTGTCCACACACAGATGTTGAAACTCCGGCACACCACGCAGCGTGGGGGATCCATGGTGAATTTGAAAGAGAAGGACCCTGGAACTTCTCCGCAATTAGTTTGTTCTGATTGCAATGCACCGTGGGGACAGTTATCCAAATGTTTGCTTTGTCAAGGCTCTCAGCCTGTTGACCTGTCAATGACACCTTTGTCAGTGATTGAGGTGGCCGGCCAGTCCTGGCAACTTAGGCTCACTGAGGCGGGACCGACTTGGGTTCCCACAGATACTAAGGTACTAAGGCCTCAGGCTTTGTGGAAGTGGGAGATCTTGGCCGACCTCCCCCTGCGGCAGCTTCGGGCGCCGGTACGGGGCTGGTCAGCTTTTCGGAGCAAGTTCCTGCCTCCCAGCGCATGACACTGCAGCAGCACGTGGTGGCCTTCGGGCAGGACGAGATCTTTCATCCAGATGGCGAACGCCCCCCCACTATGGATGATCGAGACTCTACTCAAACTGCTGTGATCTTTCATCCGAAGACCATTGAACTGATGCGCTTCAAGGTGGACTTGCTGGCCACACCAGAAGAAGAGCTTACGGAAGCGGCACAGGAGGCCAAGAGGAGGAAGAAGGAGATTCAACACCAGCAAGAGACTGTGGCGATGGAAGATGAGCTGCATACACTGACTGCCATCCAGCAGGGTGCACAGGAAACCCAGAATCCGGTCAGTGCCAAGATGCTCCGCCACGCTGACCTCCAGCAGTTTCGGTCCTACCTCAAAAGAAAACATGAAGAAAGTGGTCTCACCTCCTCTTACGAGGCTTTGGTGGCGGCACAGACCACACAGGAGAAAGCGGCGGCCGCCAACAAGGCCCTGGACACAGAGTTCAGAGACCGACGCAAGGCCCTCAAGCCCATTGAAGTGGCGTCCTTTTCACTGTGGACCCCGGCCCTGCAAGAGGCATGGCAGAACAACCTCTTCGCGCCGGCCATGGGACCTCAGGGCCCTGAACAATTTGACATGGAGGCACTGAAGCAGCCCTACCTCCGAATGAAAGAGCTCATCAAGGATAACAAGCCTCCGCTGTCCCAAGACCGCCTCATGACGGAGTTCCCCAAAACGCAACTCGACATGTACACCACGGGGACGGAGATGATATCTTCCCAAGAGGCCCAGTTAGCACGACTCCTCCCGCCGGACAGCCTGGAACGCAAGTACGCAATCCTTGACTCCATCTTGCAGTACCACAAAGGTGAAGTCAGAGCCTGGGGCGGAGAGTGGGAACTGCGACAGGGCCCGCTCATGGCACCTGCCTGGGCGAAACCGGCACCTACGGCTGAGGTCTTGGCTTTGGAACTCAGGACAAACCCGCTGGGCACCTCCTTCTACACGCCCAAAACCTACACAGAACAGGTGGTCCTGCAACAGATTGCCGAGGGCAAGCGACCAGACCTGGACAAGATCATTGGCTTCTTCTGGGCCCCGGGGACGGCGGTAGCTTCTGGCACCGACGATACCCACCTGGTTCGGAGGGTGCAATCATGGGACCTTCCCTCCATGATCACGATGCTTGGACAGTCCTGGACGTTCAAGGAGATCTACCAGGCTTGGTGTGGCATGCCGCTGATCGTCAAACCGATGCGCAGAGGGCATGGGGAAGGCATCCGCCAGAAGAAGGTGGCAGAGTTGGCGGCACACCGGCAGAGGACTTCAGAGATCAAGTCCTTCCTCACCAGTGTGGGCCTCCGGTTTCCCCAATCACAACATGAAATCAAGCTGCTCTACAAGGAAATTGGCAGCTTTTTGGCTGCCTCGGTTTTCTTAGCCAGAACCCCAGCGGTGGTCTTGGACTTGCCCGAGCAGGACATCCAGGACACAAAGGAGCAGCTCCGTTTTCGAGCGGTTTGTGATGAGCGCATCACCTTGCCCTTGGATGCTTTCAGGCAGCTCCCGGACGTTTTCCAGGCGCTGTCAGCCACTCTGGGGGCCCACAGCATGGTGCAAGTGCAAGTTGCCTGGCGGTGCAACTGTGAGCTATGGTGGGTTGCCCTGGTTCCCCATGAGAAGGCGGAGAGCTTTTATTGCCGTCTGGGCTACTCCCAGGCAGAGATTGATGGCTTCCTGAAGACTGCGCTGGAACCGGAGGCTCTGCAGGCGACTACGGTAGCTTCGGGCACCGGTAAGTACCCAGAGCTCTCCTTGGAGAACGTGGTGTCCATATGCAGCCCCAAGTACAAGCGGGAGCACTACGGCCACCGGGGAGTCCATGCCTTTTGGGGCCGCACCGATTGCGGGCTCATCCTCAGCAGTATCAGTCCCTGGGAACTGAAGACGAAAGAGGCTGGAGTGACTTGTGGGGGCTGGGTCTGCAAGGCCTGCCAGGGCTTTTGGAGACAAGGCAAAGGAGCTTCCCGCTTTGTCCAATTGCTTGGAGAGCACAGGGGAGTCAAAGTCAACCTCCAACTGATTTTGGACGAGCCACCTCAACAGCTGTACAACAGCTGGGTGAAGTCCAGGCTTGAGTATTACAAGCGAGTGGAGCCGACTGCGGCCCCGCGAGATGTGGCCTTGGAAATTGACCCTGACCACACCCAGCGCTTGAAGTTTTCATGCCAGAATGGAAATGGCAATGTTTCCAACGCCATTTGGTCGGTCCTTTTGAGCAACCCGGACCTCGAAGGCCTTCAGAAGATCAACGCGCTGGCAGCGAGCCGAGTCCAGCCGGCCTGAGAGCTGAGTGTTTGCGAAGGGCTGTTTTTACTGACCTGGTGGCCTGGTAGCGTCTTGCACCAACGTCACCACTCGGTTCTGCAGACACCTTCCTTTTTGTATGAATAGCATTGGTTGCGCACCACGACAAGGGCCAAGACAGGGGCCAGACCGCTGGGATGCCAGCTCACACAGTAAAAAGGGAAACCTGCATGTGGCTGCCTCAGAATCATTTACAGCATGTGGCTATTTGAACATTGCTGCGTTTTACCATGTTTTACCTTGGTTTGATGTTATTGGTATCCTTTCGGGCTTCGCCCATTACGCTGATGTGACAGATGTCCATGTGACTTGCACTCAGTTCTGTCCAGTTGCAACCCGGATGGTTTTTCCTGGGCTTTCGGTGTTGTTCTTCCTGCTTGCCTTTTTCACGTGTTAGTGCTCCGCACACCCGCAGTACCCTTTTTGGGCCAGGCTTGGCCATAGTAGAGTCGGGACATCATGGAACCCGATCTTGTGCGTAGAACACCCTTTGGCCTGGCAATGGTTCGGCTCCCTGAACACATGCGAGACAGCCTGCTGGACCATGGCATTTTCCCCACACAAACGGAGGGGGAGTTGTTCATGCAGCTCTGCATGCAACAAGTGCCACCGGACCATCCGGAGGCCATGGATGGGGGAACCTGGACCTCTCGGGTACACCCCAGCAATGACATCGACCCAATGAACGTGGCTCACAGTAACTCCATGATGGTGGCTACCACGCCCTGGATGGAAGACTTTGTGGCAGACTGCATGAACCGGGTGCCACAACCAGCGCCCCCAGAAGAGAGAGATAGGACCTATGATGCATGTTTTAGCCTCTTCACTTTGATTGCGGGCGCACCAGATTCAGCCTTCCACACACCCCTTCAACAGCAACAGGAAAGCATGGACCGGGCTAGATGGCGAGCCTTTCATGCACGGCCTCCCATAATGGCCATTGTGGAGGCCAAATGGAGGCACTGGAAGCCTGGGCGACTCAAGGAAGAGTCGGCTACAACCCAAAGGAAGTTAGAACTCCACCTCAGAGACCGCTGGGCAGAAAGGATCATTGGGCTCCTTCTGCCATTTGCCAAAGACATCCCTTACCTGCATGCGGTCCACGGGGACAATGTTCACCAGGAGTACTTGGACCTCCTTGGAGACACCAGGTTCAGGACCTTGCGTATTCACTGCCTTTGCTTCGAGAGCATCCAGAAATTGGGCTTCAACACAATTCCTTGGAAAGAAAGTGATATTAGATCTCTTCTGAACACCCTGAGGGACCAGGAGATCACACCACACAAACTCCAAGGGATATGGAATACCCTAAGATGGTTCTCGGCCAGGTTTGGCCTCCTTGACCCTGACAGTCTCGAACGTCTCAAGGCAAAAAGGAAGACCATCCAAGAAGGCCTGGTGGAGACCAACATCAAGCCTCAGCGCAAAGCCCAGCTGCCTTCCAAGGAAGTAATCATGCTTCTGGAAAAGGTTGCATCGGGCGCAGATCCCACTGGCCCAACGACAGCCAAGAGTACCCTGGACAGATACATCTGCGCCATGGCCAGGTTTCAGGTCGCCTGCAGCGCTCGGTTCAACGACCTGCAGCATACCAGCCCGGGGGGTTACAAGCTCACAGAGACAACACTGGAGCTCCAAGCCTGGCAGACGAAGACGGTGAGCGCCTTCAGGATCAAGAAGAACCCGGTGCCTTTGATTGCACCACTTTATTCCTTCACAGGTGTGGACTGGTGGTCCATACTCCCCCAAGCCTGGGACCGCTTGATTGCCCAGGACAAGTTCAAGGACATGGACTACCTCATCCCAACAGTCAGCTCTGACTTCACGGGCCTGATTCCCCGACCGGGACAGGCAGATCGGACCCTCCGATGGCTGAAGGATGCCCTTCATCGTCAAGGTACACTGGAGAGCTCGGCATTCAGACCCCTGAGTTGGCACAGTTTCCGGGTCTTCATCCCGGACTGTGCATACCAACTGGGTATGCCACGTGATCAACGTCAATACCTTGGCAACTGGACGACCGAGAGCACTGCAGACATTTATACCAGAGAAAAACGGAAGGTTGTCCAGAGAGCTTGGACTGCCGTGGCAGACAAACTGGGGAAGCTCGACTTGACGGGGGCCAAGACAGTCCCCATTGACCTGGACCACAAAGACTGGGACACGGAGATCCTCGAATTGGACCCATCGCCCCCGAGGGACAGTCCAGACAAGTCAGGATCGCCTCCACTCAAATCCAGGAGGCAGGCCCTTGCCGAGAAGCAGGCGGCCTCTCCAGACTCCTCGACAGGGAGCTGGCAGAAGTTATCATGGTCCCCGGGCCTCCCAGAAGCTACACCACGGGGGGGCTCCCTCCGAGTGGTCAGTGCCTCGAAGGTCAATCGATCCACTGGACTCATGAACATCCACCTCCTAAACCAGGATGGGAAGGCGGTGGGTTGTGGATGGCAACCGTCAGCGTCAAAAGCTCTTGACCTGAATCCGGAAGACTACAGGCAAGAACCTCACAGATATGCAAAGTGTACCAGGTGCTTCAAGTCGCATGATTTTCCATCAGGCTGGGGGAACATACACCAGGTTGAACCGGCCAGCACCTCAGATTCGGACTCCGACGCCCTGAGCTCAGACCTCTTCTCAGATGATGCCAATGACACAGCGTCGGATGATGACAAGCTCCCAGCTGGGACCCTAGTCAGGTAGACAATTGAGGGGGCCCTCTTTCCACGGTTAGCTTCTGGCACCGAGGGAGGGGTCCTACCTTGGGTCGGGCTCCATCCTTCGGTTTGGCGTGGTGGTGTCACCCGACCTTCGGTGTGGGTGGATTTTGACGTGTGACACCACCACTGCAGTTCAGAGTTTCTGTGAAACCATTTGTGATTGATGCGATTGGCATCTGACAGAAACACAGCCGCAAAGCTAACTGCATAACAAAAGGTGCTGACTGACCGATGCAGTTGCTTTGTTCCGTTTCTGTCATTTTCAATTCTATTCGGGAACACTTGTTTCTTTGCTTGGAACTTGTGGAGAGCAAGTAATGTGTTGACGATATAGTTGCCAAAATGGCTATGCCATTTTGGCTCAAGCTGTTCCCCCTGCGATCCAATACTTTCGAAAACCCACCCACCACTGCCCTACTTTTCGAACATGGCGGCGGTGCCTGATGTATTGGATTCCCCACCTGATGCGGTGCCCGAGCAATATAAGGATCAGGTGGAATTGCTTCACCAACAAGTCCTGACTATCTTCCAGTCCAAGGAGATTCCATACTTCATCATGGCAAGGATGGCATCAGATGGCTACCGCTCGGTGGAGGACCTTGCCGATCGATGGCCCACCATCACGGAGGCCCGGAACAACTCCCCAGCAGACCTCCAGTTCCGTCACACAGACCGTGGGGGAGCTTTGATCACACAAGAGAAGACGAATCACCTGGCCATGCGCATTTCACAATGTGTCCGTCAAGCACAACAGTTGCTGGGCACTGGGGGCCTGAACCAGGGCCGAGTGGGACCTGCAGGGCTACTGCCGACGACGTCACAGGCGGCGCCCTCCCTGGATGCCCTGTGTGATCGACGCCAGCTCCTGCAGACATGGACGGTGGTCGTCCAGCTCCCACTCCCACGATTGGAGGATCAAGGCTCGGATGCCTTGTTGAAGAAACAGTTCAAACTTTGTGCGCAAGGAGAAGTTGGCTGGATTGCCAGCAAGTACATCATATCAGCCCTACCAGACCAGGATGAGCGGCCTATCAAGACCACCAAGAAAGTGACGGTCGATGGATGGGAAAAGGAAGAAGAGGAGGAGACACGGAAACTCCCAACTACGAGGCGTCAGTTGGAGCACATGCACCTGGTCTTTCGAACCAACCTCCTCATGGCCATCCTCTCATTTCCCAGCATGCCGAAGCTGAACATCACCCATAGGGACCTAGAGGACTGGTACCGATGGTTCTGGGGAAAAGACATTGCGGACAGGAGACCGCCTCCCAGTGAACAGGTTCTCCTCTACGCTGAAAGGAACGCATGGAGGGAGATCCACAACTTGGTCTACGGGGGACTGGGCCTCAAGGAGGCCATGGCCCAACTACGTCAGGACACCCTGTTTTGGACCAGAGAGGTCTATGAGTCTGTTGCCCGGCAGAAAGGCAACAAAGGCTCCGGGCCTGACTCCCCAACACGACCAGCCAAGTCAAAGGGACGCCAACCTTCGTGGTCACCAACTCAGCCACAATGGAACAAACAAAAAGGGTCACCCAAAGGGGGTAAGGCCAAAGGGGCCATGGGATCCGGAAAAGGGAAGGACTCTGAATGGCCTTCAAACTGGGCTAAGATCTCACCCAAGGGAGTACAGTACTGCCGTGACCACTTCCTCAAGAAGAAATGCCCCGGGAACTGCGGACGCTCCCACAACTGTCCGGTCCTCAAGAATGGCTGGGTATGCAACGCCGCACCCTCAGAACATACCCCAGAGCAATGCCCACACCGTTGACTACTGGCGGACCCGGTAGCGTCTCGCACCGATCACCCACCAGGGTTGATGGACACCCCAACACCTCATTGAGGTTGCAAAACGCGCGCTATTTGAATTTCAAAAAAGCAGCCACTTGCAGCCACTTGCAGCCACTTCGAGTGGCCGCAAGTGGCCGCAAGTGGCCGCTAGGGCCTGGCAGCCACTTGCAGCCACTCGCAGCCACTCGCAGCCACTCGCAGCCACTCGCAGCCACTCGAGTGGCCGCAAGTGGCCGCAAGTGGCCGCTGGGGGTCTCTAGAACAAGTGCTGGCAGCCACTTGCAGCCACTCGCAGCCACTCGCAGCCACTCGCAGACGCTTGCAGCCACTTGCAGCCACTTGCAGCCACTCGAGTGGCCGCAAGTGGCCGCAAGTGGCCGCTAGGGGGCCGCAAGTGGCCGCTAGGAGTCTCTAGAACAACTGCATGGCAGCCACTTGCAGCCACTCGAGTGGCCGCAAGTGGCCGCAAGTGGCCGCTAGGAGTCTCTAGAACAACTGCATGGCAGCCACTTGCAGCCACTTGCAGCCACTCGAGTGGCCGCAAGTGGCCGCGAGTGGCTGCGAGTGGCCGCAGGCAGCTGTCGGAGCAAGTGGCTGCAAGTGTCCGCAAGTGGCTGCTTGGATTGCAAACCCCTGTCCGGAGGGCCACGTTCCTCAAAACTTGAAAAAAATCAATTTTCCTGCAAACAGGATTTTTTTCAAGTTTGCCTTGCAACATCTAAAGGAAGGCAGTAACGCAAAAGGAGGCCAGAGGTGAAACGAAAGGAAGACGTTAACGCAAAAGAAAGACCAGAGGTGAAACGAAAGGAAGACGTTAACGCAAAAGGAAGGCCAGAGGTGAAACGAAAGGACGACAGTAACGCAAAAAAAAGGCACCAGGTGAAACGAAAGGAAGACAGTAACGCAAAAAAAAAGGCACCAGGTGAAACGAAAGGAAGGCGGTAACGCAAAAAAAAGACCAGAGGTGAAACGAAAGGAAGGCGGTAACGCAAAAGAAAGGCCAGAGGTGAAACGAAAGGAAAGCGGTAACGCAAAGAAAGACCAGAGGTGAAACGAAAGGAAACCGGTAACGCAAAAAAAAAGACCAGAGGTGAAACGAAAGGAAGGCGGTAACGCAAAAGAAAGGCCAGAGGTGAAACGAAAGGAAGACGTTAACGCAAAAGAAAGACCAGAGGTGAAACGAAAGGAAACCGGTAACGCAAAAAAAAAGACCAGAGGTGAAACGAAAGGAAGCGGTAACGCAAAAGAAAGGCCAGAGGTGAAACGAAAGGAAGACGTTAACGCAAAAGAAAGACCAGAGGTGAAACGAAAGGAAACCGGTAACGCAAAGAAAGGCCAGAGGTGAAACGAAAGGAAAGCGGTAACGCGAAAGAAAGGCCAGAGGTGAAACGAAAGGAAACCGGTAACGCAAAAAAAAAGACCAGAGGTGAAACGAAAGGAAGGCGGTAACGCAAAAGAAAGGCCAGAGGTGAAACGAAAGGAAAGGAAACCGGTAACGCAAAAAAAAAGACCAGAGGTGAAACGAAAGGAAGGCGGTAACGCAAAAGAAAGGCCAGAGGTGAAACGAAAGGAAGACGTTAACGCAAAAGAAAGACCAGAGGTGAAACGAAAGGAAACCGGTAACGCAAAGAAAGACCAGAGGTGAAACGAAAGGAAAGCGGTAACGCGAAAGAAAGGCCAGAGGTGAAACGAAAGGAAGACGTTAACGCAAAAGAAAGACCAGAGGTGAAACGAAAGGAAGACAGTAACGCAAAAAAAGGCACCAGGTGAAACGAAAGGAAGGCGGTAACGCAAAAAGAAGACCAGAGGTGAAACGAAAGGAAGGCAGTAACGCAAAAGAAAGGCCAGAGGTGAAACGAAAGGAAGACGTTAACGCAAAAGAAAGACCAGAGGTGAAACGAAAGGAAGACGGTAACGCAAAAGAAAGGCCAGAGGTGAAACGAAAGGAAGACGGTAACGTAAAAAAAGGCCAGAGGTGAAACGAAAGGAAGACGGTAACGCAAAAAAAAGACCAGAGGTGAAACGAAAGGAAAGCGGTAACGCAACAGATAGGCCAGAGGTGAAACGAAAGGAAGACGGTAACGCAAAAAAAAAGGCACCAGGTGAAACGAAAGGAAGACGTTAACGCAAAAGAAAGGCCAGAGGTGAAACGAAAGGAAGACGGTAACGCAAAAAAA
This sequence comes from Cladocopium goreaui, assembly GCA_947184155.2. Lineage (NCBI taxonomy): Eukaryota > Dinophyceae > Suessiales > Symbiodiniaceae > Cladocopium > Cladocopium goreaui. The sequence continues at coordinate 1,757 of CAMXCT020003014.1, read as the reverse complement.
AGGCCAGAGGTGAAACGAAAGGAAGACGTTAACGCAAAAAAAAGGCACCAGGTGAAACGAAAGGAAGACGTTAACGCAAAAGAAAGACCAGAGGTGAAACGAAAGGAAGACGTTAACGCAAAAAAAGACCAGAGGTGAAACGAAAGGAAAGCGGTAACGCAACAGATAGGCCAGAGGTGAAACGAAAGGAAGACGTTAACGCAAAAGGAAGGCACCAGGTGAAACGAAAGGAAGACGTGAACGCAAAAAAAAGGCACCAGGTGAAACGAAAGGAAGACGGTAACGCAAAAAAAAGGCCAGAGGTGAAACGAAAGGAAGACGTTAACGCAAAAGGAAGACCGGAGGTGAAACGAAAGGAAGACGGTAACGCAGAAGAAAGACCAGAGGTGAAACGAAAGGAAGACGTTAACGCAAAAGGAAGACCGGAGGTGAAACGAAAGGAAGACGGTAACGCAAAAGGAAGACCAGAGGTGAAACGAAAGGAAGACGTTAACGCAAAAGGAAGACCGGAGGTGAAACGAAAGGAAGACGTTAACGCAAAAGGAAGGCCAGAGGTGAAACGAAAGGACGACAGTAACGCAAAAAAAAGGCACCAGGTGAAACGAAAGGAAGACGGTAACGCAAAAGAAAGGCCAGAGGTGAAACGAAAGGAAGACGGTAACGCAAAAAAAAGGCCAGAGGTGAAACGAAAGGAAGACGTTAACGCAAAAGGAAGAACGGAGGTGAAACGAAAGGAAGACGGTAACGCAAAAGAAAGACCAGAGGTGAAACGAAAGGAAGACGTTAACGCAAAAGGAAGACCGGAGGTGAAACGAAAGGAAGACGGTAACGCAAAAGGAAGACCAGAGGTGAAATGAAAGGAAGACGTTAATGCAAAAGGAAGACCAGAGGTGAAACGAAAGGAAGACGTTAACGCAAAAGGAAGGCCAGAGGTGAAACGAAAGGACGACAGTAACGCAAAAAAAAGGCACCAGGTGAAACGAAAGGAAGACGGTAACGCAAAAAAAAGGCCAGAGGTGAAACGAAAGGAAGGCAGTAAAGCAAAAGAAAGGCCAGAGGTGAAACGAAAGGAAGACGTTAACGCAAAAGAAAGACCAGAGGTGAAACGAAAGGGGAAAAGGAAAACGGGGGGTAACGCAAAGAAAAAGAAAACAGGAAAGGCCAGAGGTGAAACGAAAGGAAGACGTTAACGCAAAAGGAAGAACGGAGGTGAAACGAAAGGAAGACGGTAACGCAAAAGAAAGACCAGAGGTGAAACGAAAGGAAGACGTTAACGCAAAAGGAAGACCGGAGGTGAAACGAAAGGAAGACGGTAACGCAAAAGGAAGACCAGAGGTGAAATGAAAGGAAGACGTTAATGCAAAAGGAAGACCAGAGGTGAAACGAAAGGAAGACGTTAACGCAAAAGGAAGGCCAGAGGTGAAACGAAAGGACGACAGTAACGCAAAAAAAAGGCACCAGGTGAAACGAAAGGAAGACGGTAACGCAAAAAAAAGGCCAGAGGTGAAACGAAAGGAAGGCAGTAAAGCAAAAGAAAGGCCAGAGGTGAAACGAAAGGAAGACGTTAACGCAAAAGAAAGACCAGAGGTGAAACGAAAGGAAACCGGTAACGCAAAGAAAGACCAGAGGTGAAACGAAAGGAAAGCGGTAACGCGAAAGAAAGGCCAGAGGTGAAACGAAAGGAAGACGTTAACGCAAAAGAAAGACCAGAGGTGAAACGAAAGGACGACAGTAACGCAAAAAAAAGGCACCAGGTG
>CAMXCT020003013.1:562832-587020 GCA_947184155.2 Cladocopium goreaui | reverse complement strand
GGTAGTAGTAGCAGTAGTAGTAGTAGTAGTGGTAGTAGTAGTGGTAGTAGTAGTCGTCATAGTAGTAGTAGTCGTAGTAGTAGTATTAGTAGTAGTAGTCGTCGTCGTCGTCGGCGTGCTTGCGTTACAAACAGTCGCACCTTCTCTTGCCTCTCCCTCCTGTCTTCCCCCCCTACCTTTCGTCCCCCCCCTCTCAAGTTGTTTTTGTTTTGGTGGAATTCCAAGAGGTTTCCCCATCAAAGTTGGCGACGACCCCCAGCCATAGATGTTCTCTTCCAGACTCTTCCAACTGATTGGTGGATAAATCGAGGGGTAACCTCCATGCTTCACAACCAAGAGGTAAATGATGGTACGTAACCAATAGTTGGTGGGGTACCAGTCGTCGGCCCGTTGACGGTTCAAGAAGCGGCCTGGAAAAACCAGCGGCTCGGCGCTCGAGCCCCTGCGCGGCAATTTGTGGCTCGGAGTGGAATTTGGGGACCACCAACATTGTCCTATTTGGGGATGGAAGAAATCTAGTGAGAGGCAGTGAAAAAAAACTACTAGCAACTATGATTTGGGGACTATGAAATAAATCCTACAGGTATGCCCAAGCAAACCCGAATTGGGGATGGGCAAAGCCATTTCTGATCCTACCGAGAATACCTGGTGCCGAGGTCGCAGGAGCATGCGACCTTGGAAGAGACGACGGCCAGTCTGCATAGCACTATGCGCTGTACTTTGCCAATGGCAGTGGCAGGGTCCAAAGCTGGATTACATACCCAGTCCTTAGCAGATGGTCATAAATCCATATAAATCCATCAATACGGATTTATATACCCATTATAAGGATTATTAAGGATTCAAATTATGGGATGGATGACCATACCCCCGTTTGCTATGTTTTGATCATCCACATATGCTGATTGGCTTTACGGCAAGGAACTCAAGGAACACTACTTTCTCGAAACCCCACTATAAATGGAACATCTACCTATCCATTGAAATAGAGGTGGTAGCTGATTCCTAACTCCATGGTTTCCCCGAAATTTGCCTAAGAGCCATGTGACAAAAAATCCCTCAACAGGTTGGATTCTTTCTCGGCTATCTGTGAGTTTTTTTGGTGATGATTCACTCGATTGCCTCGGAGAATTGGGAACTCCGTTGAAATCTCTGAAGATGGAATAATCAGAGCTCCTTTCCTTGTTTTTGAGGGGGTGTGCAGATGCATTTCTGACGCAATTCCTGATGCACTTCCTGGGTTTCAATACTCAGGTAATGCTAGCAGCTAGCGCTTTGCCATGCTTCATTCACGAAGCCCTAAGACCAGGAGAGAGGGTGAATGAACAGCTAAACAACTAGACTTTAGAGATTCTTCACCCAAACAACTATACTTTAGCTCTCAACTCAATTTTAGTGACAATTTCCCCCAACAGGGAATCTAGTTCGGAGAGCCTTCACGCCTTGATAACTGTTCGAGCGGGGGTCCCGTGATGTCTTTTCTCATTCACCTACGGATTGCATCCAACATGCTTCGGTAGGTACTGTAACAAAATCACATGTCACCTGAAGAATTTCAGAAAGTGAACATGGGTTCACATAACTGCCATATAGAAAATACGGAAAACACATTCCTCAACCATGGGTGGAATGGAGTTGTGTGAACATTTTCAGAGAAACCCACATCTCAACAGATTTGCCCATTCTGTCAATATTATTCTGGGTCAACCCCCATGGTGCCAAATTCCCTTTTTTTCGAGGAGCAAGCACTGATGCCGTCGAGGCGGTGGCCCTGGGGAATCTACTTGTTTCATCTTGTTTCAGCCATAGTTGCCATAGTTTTTGTCCACATAACGCCATTTTTTTTGATGATCTCCCCCATTCTTGCTGATATTATCCCGTTTGATAACAACATATTTCCATGAATAGATCCCGATGATCCCGCGCCTTTCATCTCCACATCTCCACCCGTCTTGATCATCACTTGTTTGATCTCAAATGTGGATGTTTGATAATTAATACTGATGGGAACATGTTCATTTATTTGATGATCATGCATATTTCCATTAAGATATGATGAACATTTCTATTTCATCACCTTTTTCTATGGAGAGATGGAAATCTTCAGATTACCATTATCATTATACAAAATATATACCATTCAGATATATATATATATAAGGGTGATGTGAATATTATTATCTGGATGTGGTATATATATATAATGGTATATTATTACCATATCATTATATAGCTTATATCCACCATTTTGAGGATGTTTCGCCGATGAGTTCAAGGCGCGCCGCGGCCTTCTGATGGGGCTGCTGCTTTCGAGCTTTCCCGCGGCGGCCGTGGGGAAACTCAGAAACGTGTGGGCCACGTGGCCACGTGGCAAAGATATGTAGCAAATGGGTCAAAACTAAAAAACAACAAGTTTTTCTTGGTTGAATGTGGCATTTTCGGGAAAAATGATACTGTGATACAAGATTGAACCTTGACAAGCACCGTGTTTTTTTGGTATTGGAACATCCGCACATTGGCTCTTCAGTAGGTTGATGTAAACAGGGAGAGGTTCTCTTCTGGTAGGTCAAATCGCAGCATGCCATCTAGGTAACTTTACAATCGAAGTGTTGCTATTGCAACTGGCCGAAAACGGTCATGTTTCCTTGTCTCACAGCAGAGATGTTTTAAAAGATATCCCTATTTTCATTGGGTTTGCAGCCGTTGTGGTAGCATCTCATGAGATTCGATGCGATGGATCCATGAATAGATTGGGGGTTTCCTTACAAAAAGGGGGATCCGCAAGTCAGGGTTGCAATACGTAAATGGTCATCCAGGTCATCCATGACTTGCAGGATTTGGGGTAGCCCATGGTAGCCCCATTTGAGGAACCCAGATTCCAACAGTCATATGGCAGGCGGCTGAGCCAAGAAACTCATTGCCCAAGTGCGCGGTCCCGGGCCATGGTGACCCAATTGGATCAGCATTGGAACCGCAATCCCCTGGGATTGGTTGAACATCTCCAGAAAAAAATCCCATGATTCATTGGTTCATCATCATTTTTCCATATTTTTTCTATCATTCAAATGTCATTTTATGGCTATTCCATGGTATTCCCATTTTCAGAGAAACCATGTTGTTGGTGAAGGATGGCGCGCCATCCCCTCAAAAAAACCATCCCGGAGTTTGTGACCCCTTTGGAAAAAATCAACCTCCTTGGAGAGGCAACATCAAAGTGCTCCTGTTGGTTTGTGTACAAACAACACATAAACACATCAGTACGACAAGAAAGTGATGTGTGGATATAGGAGCAGCAAAGAGATAAGGATATATAAGGATACAATCTCATCAAAACTGAGAGTTTGTTATATAACTATTCTGGGAAGGATACCCATCTTAGAACGAAACCCTGGCTTGCAAGCTGTGCCCCATATATACCAGCTTGGTATGACTGTGACACTTTACGTTCAGAAGAAAGGCCGTGTTCAAAATTTCCAGAGTATATAAAGCATGTTGAGTCGCCCCCACTCTGCTCCTGCTTGATCCAGTTCTCGCTCCCCGGCAGTTGCTCAAAAGCTGCACCAACTTGGCTGCATTTGCTGTGGTTTCTCTCTGGCTCTAGCTTAACTTTGGAAGCTTCAGATGATTCCGACTCATTCCTAAGTTTTGCCGGAGCCCCAAGTCACACCAAAAGATTCGGACCGTTCTTGAAAAACGCCATAGCCCAACAAGAAATCTCAAGATTCTCCGTTTCAGATCTGCCCCGGCCATGTGCCGCCCGCGCTTGACGTCGCCCTCCAGGGCCCTTGGTGCTGCGGGCCGCGGCGATGCCGGAGCCGAACACGTCCGCGGTGGGAATCGACCTCGGGAGTTCCAGCTGTCGCATCGGTCTATGGCGAGATGGTGACGTCCTCATCGTGCCCAACGATCGAGGCACCAGGGCACCAGGGTAGGCTACAAGTGGAGCCATAGATTTACTGGTCATCACTGCTGATCTACATCTGAGTCAAGAGCAAGAGAATACCCAAGCCATGATTCAAGAAATCTTGGGGTTTTCATAGTCATATATTTCTCATTTTGTCATCATCCATTTATCAAAAGAGGTGCATTACATTGTATTACTACCCTTTCGCTGAGCAAAACAATGATCCGGAACTGAACCTCTGCTGATCATCTTGAAGCACAATGTGGGCCCCCGCAGTTGTGCTTGTTGGTTTGTGTTTACACATCCAACCATGCAAGTGTCCACCATAAAGCCATATTATGTTGACCTAGGCACCTAAACCCACATATCCATCATATATCCAACCACGTAATTATCCACTATAAACCCACGTTTACCTTGGTTTCCCCTTTTCTTAGGGGCACCGGGCACCAGCACTGGCACTTCCAGGCTGTTTAGCCACGCCCAACTGTGTTGGCTTCATGGATTTCACTTCCCCTGTGGTGGGGGAAGCGGCCACGGAGCAAGCGGCGCATAACTTGGCCAACACCGTCTTTGCACCGCAGAGATTGCTGGGAGCCACTTGATGCGACGCATGAAAGGGTGGAAGCTGTTGTGGAACCAAAATAGAGCATAGCTGGGGAGCAGATGGATGTTTTCCAAATGAGGTATATTTTTTGGGAGGTATACTTCAGGTATACATTGTTTTGGAGGTTCTTGTGAGCCCGCTTTATCATTTTCAGTCTTTTCTCTTTCTTTGTTCTGAGACATTCGACAAATATCATGTTTGGATTCCTTGGCATTTCTTCAAAAGAATACTCTTTTTCTTTGGGAACATGTACAGCAAATCCTTGTGTTTTTCATTTTAGGCTTCCCGCTTCAGATTTTCTACAGGCCAGTTACGACAGTCCCTGGGCTCAACGCCTGCGCATGAGCGGGCCGCCGGAGATCGTGCGCGGGGACGATGGCTCGGCGATGTATCGCGTGCGCGACCGGGGGAAGGTGAAGATCTTGGAACCGGGGGAGATCTTGGCGATTCTGTTGCAACAGATGAAGAGGCGAGTTGGGCTCTTTTTGATGTAAAGATACATGTATGTATATATATATACAGTAGTCAATGTATCCTAAAGATATACAGCACCTAATATAAAATGTTGTAAATTGACATATTATATATATATTATACAATATACACATGTATATTGTGGCCATGGAAATGGAATGCAAAAAATGTGGATGCAGACACATATCACACAACTTTTGGGAGGAGCTGGAACTTGGGACAAATTACCGGCAGGACAGTTTGTGTTGGTGCCTGATATGTGTGTGTGTGTGCGTGTGTGTCTCCAAAATTTGTGGGGATCAACTACTCTTTCACCATAGGATGTGGTCAGAGTCAGGGGAGCCCGTTGCTGGAACTCTTCTTATTTTCGAATAAGGATTGCAAATTGGCTGTTCCCCATTGTTGCTGATGCTACGTTTTGCCCCAAAACCGACGGTGGAAAATGGTGCGTGCTGCACGGCAATGCGCATTTTATTGCGTTGTTCCTCAGGCAAGTGGAACAATGTTTGGGGGTACACGTGAGATCCGCGGTTGTAACGGTGCCAGCCAAGTATGGTCGACAGCAGCGAAAAGCCCTAGAAGAAGCGTGTCGCATGGCACATCTGGAGGTGTTGGCACTGGTGAAAGCGCCATCCGCCGCAGCGATCGCCTTCTCCTTGACCAATCCCCGGGAAACTCCGCGGGAAATTTTGGTCCTGGATTTTGGCGCATGCTATTGCGACTTCTGCTTATTGACCTTGCGGGGAAAGAGTCTATACGAGAGGGCTGTGGGAAGTGAAATCATCGACCTGGACTCTCTTTTGGTCAAGTTCTGTTTGACTGACATCAAAATTCGGCTGGGCGTTGATATGAGTAATGACTGGGTTGCCGTCCTGAGACTCTCCATGGCCTGCGAGAATGCCAAACGTAAGCTCTCGCAATGGAATCAAACACGCGTCAATGTGGAAGCGTTGGTGCAAGGGAACGACTACTGCGTGGCAATGTCCCGCAGTTATTTCGAAGAGTTCTGCAGTCGGGATATCGACTGCCTATTGGAGATCTTCGACATTTGCCTCGAGGAATCCGGACTGGAGAGGCGCAGCTGAAATCAAAATCAACCCATTCCTCCAATTGGGAATTCATCCAAGCTGTTGGGAAACTAAACTGGGATCACTGCTGCAAGGTGGTGAATCTCCTTTTGATCCACCCGGAATCGGGCTAGGAAAATTCACATTCAACCACGCCAACCTGTTTCATCCGGCTTCCGGACTGGGATTTGAAATCATGAATGGATTAGACTCGATTCTATCTTTTTTCATATATCTCCATGAATTTAGATAATGAACTTCCACCTGCACCATCCCATGATATGAATTCCCTGCGGAACTCCTCCATTTTCCAAAAATCCACCAGGAACTCTGTGGACGTGGTGCTGGTGGGCGGCTCCTCCCGGATCCCGCGCTTCCGTCGCCTGGTGAAGGACTTCTTCCGAGGCCAACCCCCCAGCGAGGTGCTGCGTCCGGACCACGCGGCCGTGCTGGGGGCGGCCGTCTATGCGGCTGCCCTGGGGCACCTCGTTGGGAGTGACAGTGGCTTGGAGAGATTTTGGGGTTGGAAATGGGGAACATGGGGAAAAATGGAAGAAATCCAGTGGTGTGATTTTGTCTGTTTATTTTACGTCCTGTTGGGTAAGATACTTTTGAGATCTTCTGAGAGTGGGTACGCTCAGAATTACCCGAGCAACATAGTTTTTTTGGATATTGAGGAATCATATTCACCAAATTTTGATCAATTCTGTTGTCATGACGAAGATCCAAGTGTTTTTTTTCATAGATTCAAGACGCGTGGAGTCAGTTTCTTGGGAGTTTCTTGTCCGAACTCAGCACCTCATTTTGAACCATGGTCAACTGCCTTTGTGCTGTAGGGCCATCAGGATTCACATTAAAAAGGTTCCCAAACAGCCAAAAACCGAGGCCAAGATGACTTTTCAGTGGATGCAGAGGGGCAGCTGCCTGGGAAGAAACAACCCGAGGCCGTGAGTACTGGAGGCATCTACAGCTTTGAGGGCTTACAATTGGAGGTGCGGCAAAACGAAGAGAACAAACTTGAGCTCTTTGAACGGCCTTTCTAAATGGGTTCACAATGGGTAATACATGGTAACAGCCCCAAAGCCACAGATTTATGGATGATCATGAGAATAGTAATCCATTGGAATTGCAGGTTTCAGACAAGCCCAAATAGATATGGAACAGGGAAAAGGAAGACACGAACTAGGGAACATCATTCTCCTAGAATCTGATTTGGGCGTCCTTCGCTTCCAGCTTGAATGAAAATATCACACATGTTCGACAAAAATCGGATCTGAAGGTGATGCGGGTAAGTTTGTCACAAGCATCAGAACCATCCCCGCTCCCGATTTTTTTGACTTTCCAGAAATAGGTGGAATATACTCATACATATCATACATTGCGATATACATATGAATATATATATATATATAATAAATGTGTATATATATAGTTAGTACATACGTGTATGTATGTATGTAATGTAATGTAATGGAATGGAATGGAATGGAAATGGAATGGAATGGAAATGGAATGGAATGGAATGGAATGGAATGTAATGTAATGTAATGTAATGTATGTAATGTATGTAATGTAATGTGATGTGATGTGATGTGATGTGATGTAATGTAATGTAATGTATGCATGTATGTATATATATATATATTATACATACGTACATATCTATATATGTGTACATATTCACACACATATTAATATACATATATATGTATGTATCATAGACAGCGAATGATCTCCCAAGTGTTTTTTTCCCCGCAGGAGATTATGCCCTGGTCCACCCTGGAGGGCGGCGTTTCGGGCGACGAGTTCTTCACCTTTGATGCACCGGAAAACGAGGCCTTTGGGTTAGCCAAGCCTCCTAAGGCGCAAAGGTGGAAAGCCAGTGGCATTTAACGTGGCGCTTTAACGGCCCGAACCGATGGAGATGGGTTGAAATTACTTAGTTTTGGTGGGTGAATCACGGTAAATCTATCTGTATCTTGATGCTATCTTTTGGGGTGAAGGATGCGACTGGACAGTTTGAAGAGCTGTTGTCTTAGGGTGAACATATATTGAAAACATGGGGAGAGGTGAAAGACGGTACTCCCAATTTCAAGCTCCAGAACTCAACGTGAAAAAACCTGTCTTGGATACTGGTACGACCCTCCGCGTTGGACACTGCCAAGTTTCACCAAAGGGTGAGTGTGGCAATTGGCTGAAAAATGGCATGCAGCTGGCGCCATCAGGGCAATTTTCAGGAGGGGTGCTGCAGCTAGTCATCCCTCCAAATTATTCGATACACCACCCAAGAATGAATGGCTATTTTGGGAGCCATTTTGGGGCTATTTTGAATCTCAAGGTCTGAGACATAAATTTGACCCAGGAAAAGTAAACCCCCAGTAAATATTGCTGTTGGGGTTACCAAAATTATATATATATATATAAATTGTGATTATTTTGAGGGGTGACCCTCCCAATCCAGGGTTGCCAATGGATGGATTGAGCATTTCGGCTCGGTGTCAGCATTTATTGTTGACTTCGAGCGGCATGTCCAGCAGCACGCGAACGGCGGGGCGAGTTCTTTCGGACGAGGAACACAACCCATGTGGGTCCCTTCAAAGTCTGGACATGTTGAAAGCTCCAGCATCTGGACCTAGTTCTTTGGGATGGGTTCTGGTTGGCCGCCGAAATGAATGGGGAGAAGTGTCGAATTCGGTTGCATCAGAGCTGGTTTGTTGGAATCAGGGAATCTGTACCACGGAAGCCTGGGATTTGCTTTCCAGAGACCTCACATGGCCCAAAATGCTGGATGCGCCATAAAAGGATCCCATTCAATCAGCGATCAAATCAGCTATGACAGATCATGGGGAGAAAAAAACATCGCACCGGACATGGTTGGGTTGAACACGTCCCATGAAAATTTGAACACGACTTAGGATGACTTAGGGTCTTAAACTTGTTTTAGACATATTTGAGAATCACCAATTTTTTGGTTGAGTTTTTGATTTAATCAGTTTAATCCCCAACTCATGGCCGGGTCGAAATAAAAGTTACTTTTAGTTGGGAGGGTAACCCCAGTGAATATATCCCAGTAGATACAAGTAGAGCCCGGGCAAGCCAGGCGGCGGAAGTAACAATAGGGAAAGCCAATAGGAACGAAGCCAGATCACATGGATGCCATTGGATGCCAAAGCCGTTGTCTGTCTTAACTTTATTGAGGTATACTGAGGTCTCTTTCTCCTTGGCATCTCTTTCTCCTTGGCATCTCTTTCTACTTGGCATATCCTTTTCTGATGTTTCCACTTTCTCCGGTTTGCCCTTGACATATCTTGACATATCTTGACATGTCTTGCTCTTCCTCTTGACAGCTCTGAAGCTGACCTGACACACTTTTGTCGATCTTTTTCGTCGAGTCACCGCTGTCTCTTGACACTTCATCCTCTTGACAGTTTCTTTTTTTATCTTTTTTTCTTTGCATCCCTTTCTTTGGCAGTTTCTTTTTTGAGACCCCTTTCTCCCGACTTCCCTTCTCTTCACTTATCTATTCTCGAGTCTTCACTTCTCTACTCTTCAGACTTCCTAGTATTCGCTTCTCTACTTTCTTCACTCCTCTAATCTAATCTCTTCACTTCTCTTTCTTCACTTCCCTACGTCTAACCGCATTTTTAAAAATCCATATCACGGAGTTTACACTTCTAAACTTCTTCTAATTACTTTATATCCCAACTATGGCAACTCATATATCTATCCCAGTTCTGTTACATCCACATATATGTATGTATATATATATGTATATATGTATGTATGTATGTATGTATGTATGTATGTATGTATGTATGGTATGTATGGTATGTATGGTATGTATGGTATGTATGGTATGTATGGTATGTATGGTATGTATGGTATGTATGGTATGTATGGTATGTATGGTATGTATGGTATGTATGGTATGTATGGTATGTATGGTATGTATGGTATGTATGGTATGTATGGTATGTATGGTATGTATGGTATGTATGGTATGTATGGTATGTATGGTATGTATGGTATGTATGGTATGTATGGTATGTATGGTATGTATGGTATGTATGGTATGTATGGTATGTATGGTATGTATGGTATGTATGGTATGTTGGTATGTATGGTATGTATGGTATGTATGGTATGTATGGTATGTATGGTATGTATGGTATGTACCGTATGTATGGTATGTATGGTATGTATGGTATGTATGGTATGTATGGTATGGTATGGTATGTATGTCATGTATGGTATGTATGGTATGTATGGTATGTATGGTATGTATGGTATGTATGGTATGTATGGTATGTATGGTATGTATGGTATGTATGGTATGTATGGTATGTATGGGTATGGATGTATGGTATGTATGTATGGTATGTATGGTATGTATGGTATGTATGGTATGTATGGTATGTATGGTATGTATGGTATGTATGGTATGTATGGTATGTATGGTATGTATGGTATGTATGGTATGTATGGTATGTATGTATGTATGGTATGTATGGTATGTATGGTATGTATGGTATGTATGGTATGTATGGTATGTATGGTATGTATGGTATGTATGGTATGTATGGTATGTATGGTATGTATGGTATGTATGGTATGTATGGTATGTATGGTATGTATGGTATGTATGGTATTGTATGGTATGTATGGTAGGTATGGTATGGTATGGTATGGTATGGTATGGTATGGGTATGGTATGGGTATGGTATGGGTATGGTATGGGTATGGTATGGGTATGGGTATGGGTATGGGTATGGGTATGGGTATGGTATGGGTATGGTATGGGTATGGTATTGGTATGGTATTGGTATGGGTATGGTATGGGTATGGTATGGTGATGGTATGGTGTTGGTATGGTGTTGGTATGGTATTGGTATGGGTATGGGTATGGTATGGGTATGGGTATGGTATGGTATGGTATGGTATGGTATGGTATGGGTATGGGTATGGGTATGGTATGGGTATGGTATGGGTATGGTATGGGTATGGTATGGGTATGGGTATGGTATGGTATGGGTATGGTATGGGTATGGTATGGGTATGGGTATGGGTATGGTATGGTATGGTATTGGTATGTATTGGTATGGTATTGGTATGGTATTGGTATGGTATTGGTATGGTAATGATGTATGTATGGATGTAATGTATGTAATGTATGTAATGTATGTAATGTATGTAATGTATGTAATGTATGTAATGTATGTAATGTATGTAATGTATGTAATGCATGTAATGCATGTAATGCATGTAATGTATGTAATATGTATGTAATGTATGGATGTATGGTAAAGGGATGTAGTTATGGTAGTTCTATGGTAATGTATTAGTATGGTATGGTAGTTATGTATGTTATGGTATGGTAATGAGGTATGTATGGTATGTTAATGTATGTTAATGTATGGTATGGTTAAGGTTTATGTATGTATGTATTGGTAATGTATGTTATGTAGGGTTATGGTATGTATGTATGTTAGGTATGGTGATGATGTATGTATGGTAGGTAATGATGTATGTATGGTTAAGTATGTAGTTTGGTAATGTATTATGTATGGGAATGTAGGATGTATTGGTAATGTATGTATTGTATGGTAATGCTAGTGGTAATGTTATGTAATGGTATGTAATGGTATGTAATGGTATGTAATGGTATGTAATGGTATGTAATGGTATGTAATGGTATGTAATGGTATGTAATGTTATGTAATGGTATGTAATGGTATGTAATGGTATGTAATGGTATGTAATGGTATGTAATGGTATGTAATGGTATGTAATGGTATGTAATGGTATTTAATGGTATGTAATGGTATGTAATGGTATGTAATGGTATGTAATGGTATGTAATGGTATGTAATGGTATGTAATGGTATGTAATGGTATGTAATGGTATGTAATGGTATGTAATGGTATGTAATGGTATGTAATGGTATGTAATGGTATGCAATGGTATGCAATGGTATGCAATGGTATGCAATGGTATGCAATGGTATGCAATGGTATGCAATGGTATGCAATGGTATGCAATGGAATGCAATGGAATGCAATGGAATGCAATGGAATGCAATGGAATGCAATGGAATGCAATGGAATGTAATGTAATGGAATGTAATGGAATGTAATGGAATGTAATGGAATGTAATGGAATGTAATGTATGGAATGTAATGTATGGAATGTAATGTATGTAATGTAATGTATGTAATGTATGGTATGTAATGTATGGTATGTAATGTATGGTATGTAATGTATGGTATGTAATGTATGGTATGTAATGTATGGTATGTAATGTATTATGGTATTGTACGGTAATGTATGGATTGTAATGTATGGTATGTAATGTATTGGTATGTAATGTATGGTATGTAATGTACCGGTATGTAATGTTTGGTATGAAGTTATGGTATGTAATGTTATGGGATGTAATTGTATGGTATGTAATGTATGTATGTAATGTAAAAAATTGGTAGAATGTATGGTATGTAAATGTTATGGTATGTTAATGTATGGTATGTATTGTATGGTTGTGTAATGGATGTTAGTAATGTATGGTATGTAATGTATGGTATGAATGTATGGTATGTAATGTATGGTATGTAAGTATGGTATGTAATGTAGGGTATGTAATGTATGGTTATGGTAATGTATGGTATGTAATGATGGTATGTAATGTATGGTTATTGTATGATGGTATGTAATGTATGTATGTAATGTGTATGTATGGTATGTATGTATGTATTGTAATGTATGGTATGTAATGTATGTGTATGGTATGTAATGTATGGTATGTAATGTATGGTATGTAATGTATGGTATGTAATGTATGGTATGTAATGTATGGTATGTAATGTATGGTATGTAATGTATGGTATGTAATGTATGGTATGTAATGTATGTAATGTAATGTAATGTAATGTAATGTAATGTAATGTAATGTAATGTATGTATGTATGTATGTATATATATATATATGTATATAGACATACACACGGATTTCACAGCTAAAATCAGGAACATACCAGAGGATCCTCACCATGTCGATCCCAAGGATGACGACCCGCCGAATCTTCATGTGGCAGAGCAACTGGGGCCTTCAAAAGCCCTGGTTGATGATTGGTTCGGGACTTCTACCAATATTGGGATCAGAATCCATCAGAAATCTGATCCACCAACCAGTTTTTGAAGGGAAAGGGATTCATAGGGTTTTGAACAGGGCTCAAGTTGGGATTTCCTTGTGCAACCGAGAAAATAATGGGATTTTAGCAACCAAGAGTTAGGATTCAAGCAACCAAACTGACCGTGGCAAGATTCATCTTGCTCTCTTGTGGGTGAGCATTCAACCATGACAATCCCTGCAATAGAGGAAGGGATACCTGATCCAGTTGCCATGGAGAAAACAGACATGGAGCAGTCGGATTCAGTTGGTCTGTGGCCGACACCGTCGCGGCTAAGGAATCCGACGCTTGTGGCTTTGAGGGGCGTGAGAGAAACCTTGAGCACGGTGCATGCCGAGATCTTCCGCAAACTGGATGATGTGACTCGTCGAGTCACATCCACATGTCCGCATGTCTTCGTTTTTTTTCCCCCACGAGCCAACTTTGCCAAGATAGTTTTTTTTTAAACACAGGGACATTTTCCATCATGTTTCATTTTTTTTCATCATGTTCCTTGCAGGAAATCCGCCAGCTGCGGCCGATGGAAACGCAATCCATTGAGCTGGTGGGTTCTCCGGGCTCTCGTGGCCCACTATCTCCTGTGACTTTGGCAAAAAGACAAAAACAACAAGTTTAGAAAGGTCCAATCCTCTTAAATTGAGTGGCAAAATCTGTTGGGGTTGGGGTTTTCATTTTTTTTTGCAGATTTTAACGTGAGTTTATCCAAGATCTCTTTTGGGGGTTACTATATGTTGCTATACCCCTTGAAGGGTAGAATTCTGAAAGGAATAATGATGAGAATCCATCGGAATGGGGGATTCAGGATTTTAATCATGAAGAGTTTCCCTCAGAATCGTGGCTTATGAAATTGGGTGCAGCTGGTGGATCCCTGGGGATGGTAGCTGACCCAGGAGGGTTGGTTGGACACTCTCAGAATTGGTTGAGGGTCAGTGATTTACTACAAGCAGCTAGCATCTACCAGCATTAGCATCATCTTTGGTGCTGTATAGTTGATGATGCATTGATAGTTGATCATGACCCCACAGGTTTCCCTATGGATCCGTTCTCTTCGACCAAGGTGGAGAGATTCTCGGGAGAGCGACGGAGCGTGACCATGCAGGACTCTGCGAGTTTTTTTCTTAAAGCGGATCAAGAGGACCAACTTGGACACGCATGGGGAATCCCTTGGACAATGATGTTTTTTGCCATATGAAAATTGCCATATGAAAATCCCACTTCCAGACACACCATGTCTTTTTGGGTCTGTAGCCTGATCCACTCTTTGGGTACCAACATTTTGACCCATAACCAGATGCCAATCAGATAAGGATGGGACCCAGAGGTCCAATCGACCATAGATTGTTTGGTCATTTTCAGTGTTAGATCTGCCACTTTTTTTGGGCAGTAGCTTGGCCCATACAAAGTAGAAGAAGGATTGAAAGTAGTGGATATTCGGTGAAAGTGCGGGCTAGCTTTAGAGAAACCAGTGATGCCGTGATGCCTCAATAATTCCATAATACAATTTTGATCTTTTGATATAATTTCAGAGAGAGAGAGAGAGAGGAAGATGTTTCTTCCCCACGTTGTCCACCTTGCTTTTAAGTCATCCCATCATTTCACCAGTGCCATGATCAAGAAACATCCTGTACTTCATGGCCCTCACCTATTGGACACATGGAAACTTTTGGTGCAGGAGCATGCATCACCTCTGGCTTATTCGGTCGCTAGGTCAAACCAACATGTTCGACCCGAAACAGATTGGGGAAAGGTGTGGGGCCTTGGTAAATACAACTGTATAATATATATATACATACTGACATGATTTACATAATATCGTATATATATATACATAGTATATTGTGTATAGACAGATGAATTAGTCATTATAATATATATAATTATGAATGTATATATATATATGTATATACAATTATATAATTATATAATCATTATGAATAGTAGTATTAATAACAACAACAACAACAACAACAACAACAATATATATATATATATATATATATATATATATGCATGCACATATAGCCCAGTTCAACGATGTGAGGAACACGATCTGTTGCATGTGTGGCCGCTCCCCAACGGCCTTGATTTCCAAGGTGGAAGATCGGAGTTTGACCGACCGTCCACGCCCACCTGGTCAACTGGGAGAGGACGACTTGACGGGGGAATGGGCATGGGTCATAAACATATAGACCCAACATGAATGGGATAATAGTTAATGTGAATACTTAATAGATTAATAGTTTATAATAGTTTAAGCAACTATGGTTGATGTTAATAGTTACTAGTTAATGGGACTGCGTTAAAAACGATAGTCGGACTTTGGGGAGATGAAAATTCATTACATTACCAGCCACGTTTTTGTGCTAGGATACCAGGGTTGAAAATCCGTAGCCATATGGACATGTCTCACAAACAACGACCGCCCAACTTGGACGAATTCTGAGCCACTGCTTGATAGGTTTAATGATAGCAGTTCCAAAGATTCCGAATTGAGGGGTCTGCCCAGTAGCAAGTCTTTGGATCACCCGCGATTGGCGATGATTGCAAGATATTGCAAACAGTTCTACAATCCCTGATTGCCCCCCTCTAGTTTAGTTTCATTGAATTGGTCAAAGGGAACATTTACAGGACCACCCCCCCATGTTTCATGGGAAAAATGATGGTTTCCTGTGGATTTTCCCTCCAATCCAAATCCCTAGTGGCCCTAGTTTCAATGGATGTCAGGTTCAGGAGGCGACTCCTTTCGGTCAGGACTTGGGTACCAGTGTGGTCCCGGCACAGCCACGAAGCAGAACCGATCCGAAAGCTTTCCTACCGTCGCTGTCGAAGAAACAGAAGGGCCGCAACTACTTCCGGTCCCAGGCCGCGCAGGACGGGGTCCAGACCCTGGAGAGAAAACATAGCTTTTGGATGGGCTTTAGCAACTTTGAGGAGTGTTTCTCCGATATTTTTGATTGTTTTTTCCCACATTTTACTATAACCCATACCATTTTTGGGACGTTTCTCACCCATCCCGTGGTCCCTGGCACGTGTTTCTTCACCACAGGACCTTTGCTCCCCACGACAAAGTGACCGAGGAAGCGAGATGGGCAAGCGCCAGCGCCTTGGACATTGGGTATGCGTCACTTGGGGCTGCATTTGAGTTACAACCACCAAACTTGGGGATGTGAGCAACAAAAATTGGGATTTAACGGAATCTAATGAGGTTTCAAGAGGTCAATATGTTGACAGGGATAGAACTGACCAACAAATATTGGGGAGACAATCCCTTCCCAAATAAAACATGGTGATTTAACCAACCAAAATGGTCGCATCATGAGGATATAATGATATCTGATACATAAAATTGGGAAATTATGGGATATTGCAACGAACAATTCTTATGGCTATGACCATGGTGATTTCATTGTCAAACATTTGGGATATGGGGCCCCTACAACTATGGCTTCATATATCCACTGATGCACCCACAAGCATAAAACTGTCACCCTCTGGTACTGTAGTGAGGTGGATAGAAGACCAGCATCAAAACAACAGGTCAATTTACATAAACCATCTACTTTCACGGGCAATTTTCCATAGCGGCCATAGCATCGCTCTGTTAGATTACGACACAGTAATACTAAAACTGGACCAAACGGTGTTTTTTTTCCCAGTGGTGATTTTGACAAATCATAAACATCTGGGCTTAAAATTCCCAAAGTGAACAAAACATGTTCGCAGTTCTAATCCGATATTTGGACCCTTTTTCCAGTGGACTTCGGGAACATCAGGGACAAGGGTGGGGACAGACTCTTGGTGCAAAAGCAGTCAACTGAAAAGGCAATCGGTGCAGATTTGGGTCGTTGCGCCACATCTTCCAGGGTTCAACATGGGTTGGCCAGGAACAATAGGTCAGCTTCACTTGGATCCCAAAAGAATTTGGCACTGGACGCCAAGGATTCTACGCAGTCAGGAGAAAGATCTGCCCTGGCGAAAATCGCTGGAGGGCAACGGCATCTTTGGAGCCTCGGTGATGGATCCTGATGGGTTCTCCTATGGTGTTGACTGGGTAGCTTCAGCGCTGGCCGCCCCTCTAAAATTGCACAACAGAGGCATTTGTCCACTTTCAACCCATCATATGCCTAGAGTCTAGAGCCTAACCACATGGCGATCGATTTCTGTCCAGACATTCTCGGGGGCACCAAACACACACAGTTTTGGGCGCACTCAAGTTACTTAAATTGCAACGCCCTGCGTAACTTTACATATCGCATCCCTGCGAAAATCACGCTTTCGGGCTAGCAGCGACATTTCTTATCTATGAGTATTATTAAAAGAACATAATCTATGCATGTATGCATGTGTATATATATATATTATAATATATATATACATATTATATATATACACAGTATTTGAATGAACATATGAAAATATTGGCCCCAACAGAAAAGCTTGTTCCATTGGATGGTATGCGCATGTCGAGGTGGGATGCGCTCCCAGTTCTCCATTGAGTCAGTTCAAATGCACGCCCTGACCTCAATGGCCTTCGAAGAGACCCTTGGAGAAGCGACCTCCTTGGCCTACCTGGCCTACCTGATGGTGTGTCTTAATGGGAAGTCATCCCCCCCAAAAAAATATGAGGTGTGGACTATTGCGGACCTGGGAGCTTCGATTTTTTCGCCAAGAGCTAGTGACTAGAGGTCAAACGTGCAGGTGGTGGCTTTGCAGGTTTTGCTCATTTGAACTACATATGGATTGCCATCTGACAAAGACCCGAATGATTTCTACTTTGAATATAGACTATACTAGCCTATAGCCTATAGCTTCTCCAGTTTTTATGTTGACCCCAACCGAATTCTTGGATGTTTGTCAATTCACAAGACCAGTGCAGTTCAACGTTTTAGTATGAGATAGTCACACTTCACCAATCATAAATCATTGTTTATTCGAGTCGCTTCGCGACGAGCAACGCTGGCACCCCGATTTTCTGAAAGGCTTTTGGGCTGGAAGCGGGAAGGGAAATTGTGCGGGTCAGGGACGACTTTTCGAAGTTGAGGAGTATTGTAGTTGGGGATGCGGGGTGAGGAACACGGGCCTGCTTGGCCCAACCTAAGCCAACTGGTGTCAAACTTGGCCGTCCTTGGCCTTAAGTCAGGCTGAACAGGAGCCCCAACTTGGGCCTAACTTGCGCCGAACTCGGGCCACTTGGCCCATGGCTCCAACTTGGGCTCAACTTTGGCCAAACTGCGGTCCAGCATGGCGCAACTTGGACAGGTTTGGGCTCACGTTGGGTCTAATGGTGGTATGTACTGTAAACAGCCGCACGGGGGGAAAATTGCCCATCGTAGCCGAAATAATGGGCATGTTGCATTGAGTCGGCAATATTGGCCGGTTGGGCCCAGCTTGGGCCGGCCTGCCCCCACAGGGGCCAAGCTTAGGCCCAAAGCTTCAGCCCAAATCAGAGCCAGTGGGTCACGTTGGGCTGAAGGTGGGCCCGGGTCGACCCAGATGGACCCTAAGTTAGCTATGCACGTCGAAGTTGGGCCCAAGTTGGGACCTTGTTGGGCCAAGTTGAGCCCGTTGCGCAAAGGCAGGGTCGAAATGGTGATTTCGGCTGATGTTGTGATATGGAAAAGGTGCAAATTACCACAATGAGAGTCATCTTTTTGGCGCGGGGTCAGTTTCAGAAACGCCCCACCCAGAAATTCACGCCTTGGCACCTTCAGCGCGGGCGGCTTTAGCTGTAGGCCAAACTCTGGTGAGTAATCTGCGTCACAGAGCAGCATCTGGAATCAACATGCAAAGGTTCGGATCAGCGTCGCAGAACCAGCGTCAAAGACGATCCTAGATCAACATCGTGGATAAATGGTCAGGATGGTCGGGTCGGGATGGTCGTTCGGGATGGTCGGGATGGTCCGGATGAGGGTTCTTCAGAAAGGTTATTTTTGGGGTTTCTTTCGGGTTTCTTTAGGGTCTCTTTTAGGGGGACGGTTGGGCTGGGATGGTTGGTACGATCGGGATGGTCAGGATGGGTCGGGGCTCTATACCACAGATTCCGATCCAGCCGCGCTGATCCGACCCATCTAGATTCCGATCCAACGACCCCGATCCAATCCGCGCCCAAACCCTGGTACCCTTTTGTTCACCCCAAACTAGTTGGGATATGTTGGGAGCTATTTGGATCACATATAGGCTTTAATCTCCAGCTCCGAGTTGTCCCAGGGCGGGCTCGGGTTCCCAGATTTCCCTAGGAAGGCAGACAACAGTTGTGCCAAAATCGTGAGCCACCCGCACTTCGACCGCTTCATGATGCCTGGCGTCGGTGTTTTTCGATTCACCCCAGGAATCGAAAATGGCTTAAAATATGTTAAAACATGTTGTATCCCCAGTCATAAATCGAATAGGTAGGGTTGATCCACCCAAAACTGGGGTTATAGGCTCACTAGGTGGGATGAACCCCTTTTTCCATTTCAAAATCTCCATCTCAAAACTTCTATATATATATATACACAATAAAATGTACACAGTAGGTTTTTGTCCAATCCAAGGATGTTGGTGGTGATCTTGAATTGTATCGAGATGGCCATCAGTGTGGAGTTTGGACGTGACGAGACCAGGGCCGACGCGGTTCACACGGCGCTGCTGGTGTCTGGCAACGTGTTTTGTGCCTTGTTTGGTGGTACTGAATATTTTTGGATGCCAAAAAAAGGCCAAACACGACATCAGACATATAGGACATTTAGGACAGTGGTTATCAATATTGATAATCTATCTGTAATAACACCCCATTTTTTGGGGTTCAGTGCAGAATTATATTTTGTTTCCAACTAGCATGTAGAAACCTGTGTCGGGCCAATGTATGTACCCTTGGTGAGACAGCCATATCTTGCACTGTACTCGATGAAATTATCTCAGTAGCTGTTCTGTCTTGACTTGACAAAGAATGCATGTAGACTTTGATCTTTGATGATCGCACCTCTTATATAGAGGTCCGCTTCAATCAGTATTGAGCATCCACTGAGTGCATCATAGCACCTCTACATACACTCTATACTGTAATCCTTCATTCTGTACTTTGTGTAGCAATGGGAAGTCTTCAGGGCAGGCATTCTTCCGGATGATTCAATGTAGTCCAGTACCAGGGTCAAAAATTCCAGGCCCTGTGAAGCACCATCCCATCCGTTGGTCATGCGGTAAGCCCACCACAAACTTCCGATGGTGTACACCACCCAACATCTGGCCATTGGGGACCGTGGCTCCTCGTGACCTGAGCCGTGGGAGGTATCACGTTCTTGGTTGAGATATGTCTCCGATGGATGTCTTATGCACGTTGCGTGCGGGCCCTGCAGGATGGATGGTTTCTCTTTGCGCCTGGGTAACGAAAACTAGGGCCGGGGGGTCCCTGCGAAGCAGAAATCCAAGAGATTTCCTGCAAAAAGAAGTAACATTTTGTCTGGATTTTTAGTCTTGGCAAAGAAATGACATAGAATGGGTCGAAATCCAGACGCAGGCCTCAAGATTTCAACAGAATAAATCCAACAATCGTACGGATGGGGACAAGCATTGGATGGAGCATCACGGACAACAGTAGATGGCCTAGCAGGTTTCTGCAACGGCCATTCCTTCTGAAGCGTTCCAGCATTCTGTGTGTAAGAATTCGAATGACCCCTAAAGACCCATGAGATTTTGGAACAATTGAGATATTCCTACCTGCCTAGTTGGCCCCAGCATGCCACAATACACCCTCTCGTGACTTGTAATTGGGGTGACTGAACCCAAGTTACTCATGAACAACACCACTTGATGATCTCTGATTTCACCTCCTTTTTGCCTCTTGATTGATTGTGTTGATTGGACAAGGGCACCAGCCAACAATTTGTAACCATCACGTTGGATCGTGAACAGGTGTTAAAGTCTTGACCCATACCTATGATATCTTGTAAGATGCCCGATTCATAGATGGTGTTCCCTTAAAACAAATCGCTGTGAATATTCGTGGATTTTCCGGCGAACCAGTCGTTTTTACCCGGTGGGGACATCCACCTTAAGCATTTCGAATTGGTTCCCAGCTAGCCTTGGGAACTCAGGACTTGGCTCTTGTTTTGCTGATGATGTGGGAGACCTGGGCTATGCCCTTTGTGGTGGTCTCCGTACCTCGGCTTGTGAGATTTGAGTTACAATCCAGTCATCACCATCTTTATAGGTGGGATGTTTACCATTCCCAGTCATGGGTGGTTTATGGCATTGTTTTACCCACATTACAAGCGACTTTTTTGAGTTCCAGCCAGGACCACAACGACGTCAGCGGTGCTTGGCGCATGGCGCGGATTCTACGGGTTTTGCGCACAGCGCGCATGGCCAGGTTGGTCCGATTGATTCCGGAGCTGCCTGGTATGGTCGAATATGGCGGAGTTTCAAAATGGGGGATCCCCAAGTCACCATGGGTTTCAATACAAAGCCATGGTCATCCATGACTTAGATGATTTCGGGGGTACCCCTATGGATTGGACACCTCCATATGGCAAAGCAAATAAACAGAGTGATTATTGATAATCATTCAGGGCTGCTCCGACCTACTGTAGACAAATGATAGCCACTTTTCAGTAAATTGGTGACTTGACCTCTGTATTTACCAAATTTACCTCTTGTATCTGGGGTGTGGGGAGCAACCCTGACAAATGGGGGTTAATATGGTTTAGACATATTTAGACATTCAGGAATTGGGGCAAGGTATATAGCCCAAACCAGTTCAAATGAGGGACTGTGGATTGGAGTATGATACAATATAATACAAAGCATTGTTAGTATCAGAGGATTTATGGAATAGTTGTTATCACAAATACATGAGGTCTAACATGTATCTTGCAAATATCTATACGCATACAGTAAATGGTACATTTTTGGGCCTCAAAGTTATGGCAATTTTGGCGGGGACAATAATGATAGACCATGGGATGGCATGGGGTAACTGATGTGATCAACCCATGAACATCTGATCATCAAACGTATGGGTCTTCAACTATTGCAATGTATGGGCCGTATGGGGTTTAAGCATCGAACTTAGGGGCTTTAGCCATCACAAACATTTAGTCATCAAACTATGGTGATTTTTTGGAAAAGAAGACAGGGGTCACCATGGTAATCATTGAATTCATAAAGTAAACCCAATGCTGACCCTGTTTTCTGTGGGCCTTGTCCCAAGAAAACATTTCATATAACATCGGCTAGTTTGAAACAGTTTCCTAATGGAGCTGTTCACCAGAGAATCTGGTCAGGGGCAAAAAGGCTGCGCGAATGATTCACGCACACACACACACATGCAGATCCGCCACACGTATGCTACTGCCTTTCTATGTGCAGCAAAGATTCGATGTTGCGTAATGCCTCATCAGTCAGCAGTCCTTATTAATTTCTTGCATGTAACGCCGCCCCTTGGGTCTCGGAATGTCTCAACAATGCCAGCTGCAAGTTGCTCAGCGAATTGCCACCAAGGTTGATGATTTTGATCAAAGGGATGATTGTGGCTTGTCGATCGGTCTTCTTCACGCTCATGCTGCTTGTCTCCAACTTCCGTCGACCCGACAGTTGGGGTTTTCATTGGAGCTCCCGGTGTTTCGCCGCGAAAAGCGACTGATGTGTCGCCTAGGCTTCTGCTGATCATCACCTTCATCTTCAGTATCGCTTTTCTGGAGCTCAGCTCACACACCCCTTTGGAACAGGAGTACTTCCGATCGATTCCGACGCCTGGCGTGAGATGTGGAGGATGAGGGGAAGGTGATTGGGACTTCACATGTTGTATCCCCCAAATATGGGCCAAGGGGATTGAATCCTGATAATTGTGGTTCTTGTGGTTCTTGTGGTTCTTGTGGTTGTGGTTTCCATGGGTTTTTGCTCGGACGAGCTACCAAAAAACCAAGGTTTAAAATTCAGATGATCCCCAGAAACTCATTGGCTCATGACCCTTGAGCTTGATGTTCTTTTGGGATCTTTTGGGATCTTTTGGGTCTGAAGTGTTTTGGCTCCATTTGATTCCTCAACAATCCAATTGCTAGGTATAGAGTTGAGTAGGACCAAGGGCTAGACAAATGAAAATGGGTCTGTCCCAAGATGGGAGATACCTCAAGCCGCTTCAAGCCATTGGGTGTCGCCACTTGTGCAGTCTGTCAGGGATGCCATCGTCTCATTGATCCTGCACTGCATCGTGCCGGATCAAGAAGTCTTTTTCAAATCCTTGGCAGAAGAAAGCTGGATCCTCGGGGTGCTGGTCCTGTTATTTATTCTGCTTGGTTCACTCACCGTCATGAATCTTGGCTGAGGATGAATATTTATACACATATACATATATATATATATTTAATGATATATATATATATACATATTTGATGAATAAAAACGAACCAAGTACAATGGCCGTTATGCATCGTACTTCATTTTATCTTTGGAGTTGTAATCAGACTCCCTGCGAATCTGCAAGACAAGTTTGAGTGCAAACATATGCAAACATGGTGGTGTTGTTCTGGGGGGTGGAAAGGGACATCATGAAGACAGTGGATCGCAATGGATCGCATATGTTTTTTCTAGCCATTTTGAAAAGCAGAGGGTAACTTGCAAGGCAGGTCGGATCTGCCTTGTTTCAATTGAGGAATATGCTCCTGGGGGTGTTGGTGGAGGCTGCCCCTTGGTCCTCGGCGGATGCCCAATGTCTGGCCATTCCGGGGGGAAACGCATGGAAACATGGTGATTTATTGGTGAAGAAATGGTCATTCAATGGTGATTAAAGGGTGAACATATGGACTATCCATAACAATAACAATAATAGTAATAATAATATACACGCGTATTTTTTGGGGATGGGAATCATCAATCCATTTTCATAGGCGTTTACAGAAGACATTGGAAGGATTTCCCATTGTGGGATGGATGACATGGAAAATCATTGGACAAGTGGAGAGCTGGATGTAGATTG
>CAMXCT020003013.1:375332-560332 GCA_947184155.2 Cladocopium goreaui | reverse complement strand
AGCACCAAAGAACTATCCAATGAGGTGTCTGAAAATGGGGGATCCCCGAGTCACCATGGCTTTCCATACTAAGATCATGGTGCATTTTCGATGATTCGGGGCACCCATGACTTAGGACACCTCCATATATAGATATTATCAGAATGATAGATATGGGATTATTAGGATAGAATAGAATATTTATCGATGATCATCATTATTCAGATTATCATTACTATATATCATGATAATATTATTATCATCACTAGCATTATAGACATCATGGATCACTTCTGATCATGGACACATGGGATATAGACAATGGGAAAACCTCCCGATTGATTTTCCAGGGAAAACGCCACAGCGCAGGAAGTTGACTATCAGCAGCGGATGATCTCCGAAAAGGAGTTCAAATCCCTACTGCGGAAGCCCAGGGCTGTGAGTCTTGGTGGTTTCAACGGAACTTTCCACCTTTTTGAAGGGCCATAAATGGGGACATATGATATATATATATAATGGACATCTATCTATCTGTCTGTCTATCTACCTACCTACCTAATCTATCTATCTATCCATCCATCCATCTATGTATCCATGTATCCATATATCCACCTATACTTTACAGTACAGAACACAACAAAACAAAACAACACATCTCAAATCAAAGCAAAACAAAACCCTGCATGCATACACGCATACATGCATGCATCCACACATCCATATATTCACACATCCATACATAGATAGATATAGATAGATACAGATAGAGATAGATAGACATAGATATACATAGATGGACATAGATAGACATAGATAGACATAGATGCACATAGATGGGCATAGATAGACATAGATAGACATAGCTGGACATAGATTGACATAGATAACCGCAGATAGACATAGATAGACATAGATAGCCGTAGGTAGACATAGGTGGACATAGATAGACATAGATAGACATAGATAGACATAGATAGACATAGATAGACATAGATAACCGCAGATAGACATAGGCAGACATAGACATAGATAGGCAGACATAGACATAGATAGATGTATACAAAGACATACAAAGACAAACATAGACATACGTAGACATCAATAGACATACATATACATACAGATACATACATATACATAGATATACACATACATAGAAATAGACATACACATATACATATACATAATATGTATATTCTGCAGACAGACAAACAGACAGACAGACGTACGTACGTACGTACATACATACATACATTCATACGTACGTGGTACGTACGTACGACATACATTACATGACATTACCACTACATTACATTACATGCTTTACATCACATACATTACATTACATGACATGACATTACATTACATTACACTACATTTCATTACATTATATTACATTACATTACCATACATTGCCAACCATACATACATACATACATCCATGCATGCATGCATGCATGCATACATCCATGCATACATAACATACATACATAACATACATAACATACATAACATACATACCATACATACACACATACATACACACACACATACATTACATTACATTACATTACATTACATTACATTACATTACATTACATTACATTACATACATACATACAGGGTGAAGGCGGGGGTTTCCTTGGAAGCCAATTGCATTTTATTTGTATGGATATTCCAAATGTTGATTTTACACAGTGTTTTTCAGTGTTTTATGCTCTTCTCTCAAATTGTTCGGCCAGTAAAAGTTGCAATGTCGGCGCGGATAAACTTGACGTTTGTCCGCGCAGAAAAATTATAAATTTGCATCTTCCATGGATGGCCAAGCGTGTGTGCAACATCGAAACCATTGGAATTGCGGTTTCATGCATTTTTGGTCGTTTTGTTGACAACTAGAAAATGTCATAATTGACTGGAGAACCATGGACGAAATGAACATCACACCTTTTTCATTTTCACGTCCACATAGGCTTTTTGAAGCAGTTGCTTGGCGCGAGAGCACCATTGGTCTTCTCACGGTGCAGTCGCAGTAACAACAGCTTCAACGAAGCTACATCCTCAAGGTTTCAACAACTCTCAATCCAACGCGCTCCACATGACGTTGTTACACCCTCCCCACCCCCCCACCCCCCCTTCTGTAAACAACAACGATACTTGCAACGTAACAACATCTTCAACGAAGCAACATCCTCAAGGTTTCAAGAAGTCTCAATCCAACGCAGTCCACATGACGTTATTACACCCCCCCCACCCCCCACCCCCCAACCCCCCATCTCTATACTTACCATAACGACGTTTATAGTACATGACAAGACTGAGGGTTCCTGAAAGCTCCGGGGAACCCCCAGCCTTGACCCTACATACATACATACACACATGCATACATACATACATGCATACATACATACCATACCTTACCTTACCTTACCATAGCATAGCATAGCATAGCATATTACAGCATAGCAAGCATAGCAGGACATGACATGACATGACACGACATAACATAATATGCATAACATACATAACATACATAACATACATAACATAATAGCATACATTACATACATTACATACATTACATACATAACATACATTACATACATTACATCATACATACAAACATACAAACATAACTACAGATACACATACTTTTCAACCCGTTTGCAAGGTATCTAAGACTGGCCATATAAGAGTGAGCATGATTCAACTTCATTTGCCCCGCACAATGGACGGGTCGAGACAAAACATGACTAATTCTGTAGCTTCATTGATACCAAACTTTGAACCATAGCCATATAGATGAGCAACTTCCAAGATTGTAGATTATTCAGTGATATTATGACAGAGAAATGGGAGATGGACATCCTGTTGCGAGGCATTCTACTCGCAACCGGCTCAGAAATCTGGCAACATTTCACATTGTTACCTGGTACAACTTGTTTCCCAGTGTTCTACTAATGTGGTAAGCACATTGCCATAAACCATCCCATTAACCAAACACTTGGAGGCCACAACAAATATTACAAATCATCCCAGTCATGGGGGTATGTCATGGTATGCCCAATTGAAATCCGACCCAACTGGGGATGGTGCAGATGTTTCAACCAAGGACAGCACTTCTCAAACTTGGCGTTGATGCCGGGGCTGCTCTGGACTATGGCAGAATGCTGTTTGAAGATGATGAATCGGCCGCTAAACACAATTGGGGCGATCGACCCGGATCTTGGGGTCATACTTGGGTTCTTAAAATGAAGGTGCCCCTCATTCCACTGGTCAGTCATTAGTTTCCCTTTGAAATAGCAATTTTACGGGCACACCCCGTTTTCATCAGGCTGTGCTCAAAACTCTGGAAATGTTTGGAGATGACTTGAAGATGTTTCGTGCCCCTGGCAATGTGCGAATCGTCCGTGAACACCCGCATATCAACTTCACCTAGGGAAATCCATGCATCAAAGCCCCTAGTTGGAAAATTCCCAAAGCACGGGCAAAAAGGGCCCAGAAATGCGACCAGAAGCCGAGAAGCCGAGAAGCCGAGAAGCCGAGAAGCCCGACACAAGCCGAGAAGCCGAGAAGCCGAGAAGCCGCGAAGCCGCGAAGTACGACACAAGCCGAGAAGCCGAGAAGCCGCGAAGCCGAAAAGCCACCTGACAAGCCGAGAAGCCGAGAAGCCACCGGACAAGCCGACCGAGAAGCCGAGAAGCCGAGAAGCCGCGAAGCCACCGGACACGGCGAGAAGCCGAGAAGCCGAGAAGCCGCGAAGCCGAGGGGCCGCCGGGCAAGCCGAGAAGCCGAGAAGCCGCGAAGCCGAGGAGCCGCCGGGCAAGCCGAGAAGCCGAGAAGGCGAGAAGCCACCGGAGCCGCCGGGCAAGCCGAGAAGCCGAGAAGCCACCGGACAAGCCGAGAAGCCGAGAAGCCGAGAAGCCACCGGACAAGCTGAGACAGTAGCCCTGGCAGCTGAGACAGTAGCCCTGGCACCCCCTCTGAACATTATGTTGCATCTTCACCATCACAAGACATCAACGCCCCAACCCCCTGTGAACAATGCGTTGCACTTTGAGACATCAGCCCCGCGACCCCCTTTGAATATATGTTACATCTTCGAAGATCAACCCAGCGACCCCCTCTGAACACTACCTCGCCCCGTTAAACTTCTACACTCATCGAAGATCGTCAATAAGGGTTTAGTTCTTTCAGCCCTGTTAAACTTCTACATTCATCGAAGATCTTCAATGAGGGTTTAATTCTCCCAGCCCAGTGAAACTTCTACATTCACTGAAGATCTGCAGCAATAAGGTTTAATTCTCCCCAGCCCCGTTAAACTTCTACATTCATTGAAGATCTTCAATGAGGGTTTAATTCTCCCCAGCCCCGTTAAACTTCTACATTCATTGAAGATCTTCCATAAGGGTTTAATTCTCCCCAGCCCCGTTAAACTTCTACATTCATTGAAGATCTTCAATAAGGGTTTAATTCTCCCCAGCCCCGTTAAACTTCTACATTCATCGAAGATCTTCAATGAGGGTTTAATTCTCCCAGCCCCGTGAAACTTCTATATTCATCGAAGATCTTCAATGAGGGTTTAATTCTCCCCAGCCCCGTTAAACTTCTACATTCATTGAAGATCTTCAATGAGGGTTTAGTTCTCCCAGCCCCGTTAAACTTCTACATTCATCGAAGATCTTCAATGAGGGTGTAATTCTCCCAGCCCCGTTAAACTTCTACATTCATTGAAGATCTTCAACAAGGGTTTAATTCTCCCCAGCCCCGTTAAACTTCTACATTCATTGAAGATCTTCAATGAGGGTTTAATTCTCCCCAGCCCCGTTAAACTTCTACATTCATTGACAATCTTCACAAATCGCTGATGCAAGGCATTGCATCATGTGCTATATACATCTAGCGTGTCGCGCCGCGAAGCAACGCCGTGTGCACTCTTGCAGAAGGAAGCGTCGCAGCGCCAACAGCGTCGCAGCGTCGCTCCCGCGTCGCAGCGTCGCAGCGTCGCAGCGTCGCAGCGCCAACAGCGTCGCAGCGTCACTGGCCCAACGGCAGCGTCGCAGCGTCGCAGCGCAGCGTCGCAGCGTCACAGCGTCGCTGGCCCCTGGCAGCGTCGCAGCGTCGCAGCGTCGCAGCGCCACCCGCCCCCCAGAGCGTCGCAGCGTCGCAGCGTTGCAGCGCCACCCGCCCCCGGGAGCGTCACAGCGCAACGTCGGAAACCCACGTTTCGGCCCCCTTTGCCCCTGCACTGAAAACTCCCAATCAATTTCTCTCTCTCTCTCTCTCTCTCTCCCCCTCCCTCCCTCCCTCCCTCCCTCTCTCTCTCTCTCTAATTATATATATATATGATTATATATATAATATATATATATGATTACATATATATATATGATTATATGCATATATGTGATTATATATATATATAGATATATGCATATGGGAGGATCATCGAACTAAATGGTGCATAATAACCCGCAAACCATGGAGCTGATTTTGCCGGATTTCAGCGTCGCGGGTGCGAAACACCAGGTCTCTTTCGTGGAGTTCATGCATGCAATGCTCACTCTACGGGGTTCCAATAAAGCAACTGTCAAAGACATTGTGGAACTTCGCAAATACATCGGAGAAGAGTCCTTTGGCGGAGATGGATTTGGTATGGTCACTGGCGGATGTGCCATGCTGCTATGCCCCCAAGCCAATTGGGTCTTTGGGGGCATTAGAGCGGTTTGCAATGGTTTAACATGAATAACATGTGAATCTGCTGACTTTAGCTGATGGATGGTGGACGACGCTGGCTTGCCGAGGTTTACTCAGATCCGAAGTGTCCTCAGCGAACTCTGTACCTTTATTGGAGACACCTTGTGGACGTCTACTGATCGATTTAAAGCGTGAGAGACCCTGTAAGCAAGCTAAAAAACATGGTGGATTACCAAAAATTTTAATTTGGAACAAGTCCCTCAAACTGCTTGACAGCTTGACATT
This sequence comes from Cladocopium goreaui, assembly GCA_947184155.2. Lineage (NCBI taxonomy): Eukaryota > Dinophyceae > Suessiales > Symbiodiniaceae > Cladocopium > Cladocopium goreaui. Next base: position 554,374 of record CAMXCT020003013.1, on the reverse strand, counting down.
TTGGACTCTTTGAGGAACTGGAGAGGGGTCGGCTCAAAGTTTGAAACATGGGCCATTTGAAACCCTTTCATCACAACTTTCCGCGCCAGTCTCCAGATTTCTGTTTTCCCTCCAGGGTATCGATCCCGGAAGGCATTTTAGCAGATCGATTCCAGTGGTGTGGCTGCGCTTCGACGCGGACCATACATCCTGGAACTGACGATGCCGGCCATTGATGGTGTCAGGCTAAAGATTGGATGGCAAACATATATGGAAAGCCAATCAATCACACCTATCTTTTTCTTTTCTGAATTGGATCTATCGTTTGGTTCACAACAATAAACACTTTTTGTGTCACGTTTAACTCCAACATCAAGCAACCCTTCTTATTACGCAATTGCCCAAACAACGACAAACTATTCCATGTTTTTGTGCAAACTAACTACCATCCGGTCAAAGCTTTATCTGTCCGAAGGATATTTATATTCAGGCTGCTTCATTGGAGCAGTGAGACACAGACGGACAGCGAAGTTGAGAGAAAACGGATGTATATCTGATGTGGGAATGGCTCCTGCAAAAGAATTGGACCATCGGGTTGATAGATGGTGAAATGGGTTGATGATGAAATGAACGTCCATAAGCACTAGCTTGAAACTCACCACCGTACCAGGGTTGCCCCCATCATATGGCTGTCAGGTACATCAAGGCAGGAGACCCGCTGCCTGATCTGGATCCCAACTATCCGCAGCTTGGAGACAGAAAAGGTGGATGGCTTCCCCAAAATGTCTATATAAGCAACGAGAAGGGGAGAAAACTTGTTTTTTTTTGATATGGAGATACTGTATCGTATGATATCAGTGTAACTTTCTAAAACATATACTACTGAACATGTATATATATATATAACCGCCATGGGTTCTTGAAAGAATGGTGGATATCTCAATTTGTGGCCATTCAAAAAGGGGCGGACAAGTCAGGAATAGATTGAATAGATCTCTGGTTCATCTCGCTTTTGAACAAAACAGAATGGGTTCAAGGGACAGCTGACTTCAATCGTGTTATACAAATGATATTGGATTTGTTCATTCGGATGCCATTTTAGGGGAAGTGTAGCTAGGTTAGATTTAGGGATGATTGGTGGATGGTTGGTGGATGAGTCCAATCCAATTTTTCACTTAAATCCCATGCTTTAAAAGAGCAGTTCCCAGACTGAGGTATTTTGTCAGTCATCATTTTCCAGCTTTTCAAGATCGATTTTCTCAATTTTGCAATATATTTTTTTCGAGAAAACCAGAGGTTTTTTTTCCTGACACCACTTGATGAAGGCCTTTTGAAAACCCTCCGTCCAGGCCGGCACCCTCCGAGATCCCTTGGATCAGGGAGCTGCAGAAAAAGTGGGGGACACCCAGCGAAATAACCACTCAGTGGTGGGGTGACCATGAAACCATGAGGATCAACGAGTTGATCAACTCGGATCAAGCCCCAAAATTCCCATGGCTTTCCTCAGGGTTTCCTCAACTGGGGGATATAAAAGGAGGGCGATGCTGGGATGATGACTGACTCAACAGATGGGTTGGCCCAGAAATGGGGGAAGGGGCTCCAATTTCTGGTCAGAAATGGGGAAACCAAACATGAAAGTAGAACGTCTCCCTAGTTTTCTTGCCATGTTTTTGATGTTTATTGATTACCAGACAAGTCCAGAGTGTATTGAAGAAACAACAGAAAAACCCCAGGAGATTCAGATGGATTATATAAATTTCATGAAACTGGGATACCACCCAAGAAACCAGGGGAATTTACCAACAAGAACAGGTGAACACATTTGACCCTGGATCATTGGTGAACAGCCCCGGAAGGTGACGAGTTCCCCATGGGGTCGGATGAACACAGCACCCAGGTCTTGGGAAAGAGAACCCATCCTCAGGACACGGAGTGAGTAGCTCCTGTATCCAGGGTGTAGCAGCCAGTAGCAGCGTAGCATTTTCTTGCCAGCTTGGTGTTTGCACCTAGATGTACCCAAGATCAACCAGAAGCCACCAGTTGATGGTCGGGTTTACTTGGAAAGACGATTGAAAGACGTAGGGTGAAGGTTGTGCCAAGTTTCTCTCCCTTGGGATCCTCATGGCAAAATGTGACGCAACACAATCGCTCAAAGTCATGCGAGTGATGCATGCAGCAACAGAAGATACATGTACAACTGTACAATCATAACCAATCATAACAAATCATATACATCATATCATACAATGACTAACACAAGATCTACAGAGAGATGGACATCGGTCCTCATCTTTGCAGGTTAAATAGCCCTTGCTGCTATTCGTCAGTCCTTGGTGGTGCGGATGCCCCTCTCCCAGGACTCGCTTCTACCTAATGGATGAGATGACCAAGATTCAGCCACAGACTGAGCATGGCATAGGAAGGTCCAGGATACCTCTTCTTCCCAGTTTGGCCGCAGGTGATGGTCGTTTTTGGGGGGCACCTGCTGCCATTGCCGAGGCCCAATCCATTTGGAGAAAAGAAGGATATGGTTCGCTGGACAGAGGAGTGCGACGGAAATTCCTTGGTCTTCTGGTATCGAAATTCCCATTTCAAGATGGGGTTAATTGAGGCGGAGCAATTTGGCAACATTTTTTTCCCCCACAGATTATATAGGTAAGGAGTATGTTTTCAGCAGCTCTGGGTTTCCAAGCCCTGCTGTTTTTTCTGAGAAAGAGGCACCGTGACCATCATGGCCAACCCCTTGGAATATTTCATCACGGCAGCGTGAAGGTTTTCATGTACACAAAAATGGTTGGAATTCAGGGAAGGCTGCCGTTTGCAACTGGCGCCATTTTTGCTGAGGATCTCCCAGCTTACAAATGGGCATGGGTCAAAATCGAATTGGGGTCCCAAAGCCTCCCTCCTGAGAATGACCAGTCATAGAATGCAACATCTTTCATGTCAAAAACCTTTGCTGATGTTGGGTGCAAAGCTACCTTGATTCTTGGATGGTCACCATCTTCCCTAAATCAGCATAGACCATGAGAATCAAGTTGGGAAAGCAGTCTTGCAACCCCCACAACTGGCAACGTCTTTGTTAGTTGAAGCGCAGGTAAACCCTTCAACGCTGCCATCAGGACCCTGTGAAATGGGACGTGCTCACTGCCGAGGACCTGAAGACGGCAGAGCGATATGGCAACAGCTCCAAGGGGTTGGAAAATCCGGTACTCTTCAAAACCGACTAAGTCAACTCAGTCAACGAGTAATTGGACATAATTGGACTAAGATACAGATGGGGAAAAAAATGGAAAAAACCGTATCACCATGAAAGTAGCTCACTCAGAAAAGCCATGGATTTCATTGAATTTCAATGTCTATGTCAGTTGACCGGTATGGGGATAATTGGGCAATGCTGATCTGGTTGATGGGCCCAGTAGGTAGGTGTGTCGGAAAATAGGGGTCACCCCGAAATCTGTTGCTTCATCATCATTTTCCCCTACTAAAAAGACAATAAATTGGAGGTACATCCCATTTTTTTGTCCCACAATTCCTTTGGGGCGACTCGTAGCCAAGGCAAGGTGCTCGTGGATCAGGACTGAGATTTCAAGATCGGGAGCCACAGGTCCAAAGCCAGCGTGCCACATGATATTTGCGGGCCAGAGAGGAGCCCACATTTTCGCACAAGAAATCATCCCACACCAAACTTTGGCGCCTCAAATTCTTTGAGCCCGTTCTTCCAGCTCCAATTTTTGATACATTTTTTCCACCCTGTTCTTTTCCCTCCATTTCTGTTTCGGGACCAGGACCTCACCAATGAAGACATGGGCTGGAAGTCCTACATTTACACTGCGACTCAGGCACCCTGCAGCGTTTCAGCTGATGTTCTCAGTCAGTTTTTAGTGAGACCCGAGGATCGCGACTGGGTGGCCAAAAACTGCAACATCACGCAGACCATTGCGCAGCCCTCAGTGGCTGATGTTTCTGATCTAAGACTTGGTTTCATGAAGTTCATGGATTTCGCGTAAAAATCGTCCCGTGAAAGATGAACTTTCACATTGTCAGATTTGTAAGGACACGTCCAGTAATCACCACCCTTTCGGCTACTGAAGCAAGGGTTTAAACGGTTTATATCTTGTTAGTGTCGGATTGGTGGTGTGGAAGGTCGGCTGGTGATGCTTCCATGGCGCCCCAAGGAACTTACGAAAGCCTTCCAAGAACAGCTGGAACTCGTCAGATCACATAAGTTCGGTGAGTAGGGGCCAGTAGGACCAGTAGGACCAGTAGGAGTTGATGAAATGATCAAGACTTACATAGACTGTGACTTAATTTTTAGATATTTTGAGTATCTCTTATATAGTGAATTTTGCCCCATGTCAACCTTGAGACTAAGCGGAGTTTTGATCATTTTTTGATCATTTCACGCAGCATTAGACCCTCGAAAAGGCCATTGGGTGAGCAGCAGCTTACCTGGGCCGTGCTCGCGTGCGCGAAAAAAAATCAGTGAGTCGCCTCTTAGGGAAAAGCCATTTGAATCCCAAATCAGGATTAGATATAGAATGGATATTGAATAGTGGAGACCAAGGGCAAAAACATCTCATCGATTTCCAGGCCATGACCTTTTTCCACCATGAACATCGATGGACACAACTTGATCTCGGATCCAGTTGGCGATCGAGCTGTTCGACATGAAGGACACGCCGGATGGTGATGCGGACTCTCCCAAGTGTGTGCCTGGGCTGCGATGCTGGGTCTCCCACGGTTAGTGACTCAGCCGTACACGCGAAAGTTGACTCAGCCATACACCCAAGACTATGTTCAGGGTGCACATGGGCAGATGACAGGCGATGAAGGTGCAGTGCAAGCGGCAATGCTGCAGGGTGTCTAACTGGCTAGTGTGTGGCTCAGGCCTATGTGTGTGTATGGCTGAGTCCGTTTTGTGTGCGCAGATGAGTTGTATCTGTGTGCGTGAATGAGTTAGACCTGTGTGCGTGGCTGAGTCGGATCTGTGTGCGTGGCTGAGTTGGATCTGTGTGCGTGGCTGAGTTTTGGCTGTGTGCGCCGCTGAGTTGGATCTGTGTGCGTGGCTGAGTCGTTTACCCTCTCCCACACAGGTCACTGGAGAAGAACTGAGAAGAACTTATAACTGGAGGATGTATGCGGGTCAAAACCTATGAAATTGCCATATTTAAGGGGATTTTCATCCACCTCAAACTTATTTTTTTTTTTAAATAGAGTTTGTGTGAGGCCATATGCCAGTCAGGGTATCTGGGAAACTGGACCTATGGTCAAGGGCCAACTGCGGGATATTTTTGGGCTTGGAAGGCAGACAGAAATTAGGACATCGAGAAGAATACGACTGGATAAATATGAGGCTTGTTTCTACAATTCTGCTAACGCTGCGAAAGGAGTGGATTTGTGACCCCGCGAAATGGTACAAGAAAGAATGTACCGGCCGACAATTCATCAACGGTGCTTTTTGTGAATTAGCAACTTGTTCAGTCAAGGCTATGTTCACCGACCAAATTGCACCGTGGTTGGCGGACTAGACGGGGCAATAATCCGAGAAAAAGATGAATGCTTATCGAACATGGTTGATGAATCACCTAAAAATGGTTTATTCCCATTGTAAAATCGCCACTTCCAAGCTCGACTTTCAGGCCATGGGCTGCTTGGGAGGAGTTCCCACACATAATGGGCAGGTGCTATGCGCCTATGGCGCTGAGTGTGATGAGGGGATCCAGGAATCCAGGAATTATCGCCCCCCACGTGGCGATAATCCAACATTTATAGCTGGTTTTCCCATTAAAGCCTCTATTTCAAGGGGATTTACTAGGTAGATATCGGGATGATTTGAAAACTAGCCCCCACAGAGAATTGGGGGCTTATCAGTGGATTTGACATCTTTCAGGGCAAACTAACATAGATATGGAAAGTCCATGGCTTCCCAACTAAACTGATCTACACATTATGGTTTTCCACATATACATATTATCATATTAGTCAAATGGAGGGTGTTGGGGATACTCAACATTGGCATCCATTGGCATCACAACTTGTCCCACTTTCAGAGGGTGTTGCGGTGTTGCTGGCAGATTGTGGATCATGCCATGCCTACGGGCTTCCGCTACAAGTTTGGGCCTTGAAAGGGGGGATTTCTTGGGCTGAGGGAAGATCTTCCAGAATGAAGGCTGATTGTGTGCACCATTTTTTCGGAAATTGGTTTGGAGGTGGCTTCATGTTGTGCAATCTGGCGTTGTTGTCATAGGATAAGCAACACATTCGTAGCTCCCATGAGATTCAAGAAAGAAGACATATTCTGCTATCATCAATCTGCAACATTGTCAATGAATCCTGTTGCAGACAATTGGGACGACTGGAGGGTTTGATTGGTAGAAATAAGCCAATCACGAGAGACCTTTGTAAAACTGTCAGCCAGGAAATCTTTTGGATCGGGCAAACGGCCTTGTTTGCTGTTTGGTGATAGCTGCTTAGTGCGTGGCGTCAACGTACTATATATAATTAACTAGACTAGAACATAGTTTCTATCTATCTATCTGTCTGTCTATCTATCTATCTACCTATCTATCTACCTATCCATCTATCTATCTATCTATCTAACTAACTATCTATCTATCTATCTAACTATCCATCTATCTATCTATCTAACTAACTAACTAACTATCTATCTATCTATCTCTATCTATCTATCTATCTACCTATCTATCTCTATCTATCTATCTATCTATCTAATCCTATCTATCTAGTCCTATCTCTCTAATCCTATCTATCTAATCTTATCTATCTATCTAATCTAATCTAATCTAATCTAATCTAATCTATCTATCTATCTATCTATCTCTGTCTATCTCTGTCTATCTCTGTCTATCTCTATCTATCTCTATCTATCTCTATCTATCTGTATCTATCTGTATCTATCTGTATCTATCTCTATCTATCTCTATCTATCTCTATCTATCTCTATCTATCTCTATCTATCTCTATCTATCTCTATCTATCTCTATCTATCTCTATCTATCTCTATCTATCTCTATCTATCTCTATCTATCTATCTATCTATCTCTATCTATCTATCTCTATCTATCTATCTATCTATCTCTATCTCTATCTATCTATCTGTCTATCTATCTATCTATCTATCTATCTAATCCTATCTATCTAGCCCTATCTCTCTAATCCTATCTCTCTAATCTTATCTATCTATCTAATCTTTTCTATCTATCTAATCTTATCTATCTAATCTAATCTAATCTAATCTTATCTTATCTTATCTTATCTATCTATCTATCTAATCGAATCGAATCTAATCTAATCTAATCTTAATCTTAACCTTAATCTTAATCTAATCTAATCTAATCGAATCGAATCTAATCTTAATCTTAATCTTAATCTTAATCTAATCTAATCCAATCTAATCTAATCTAATCTATCTATCTATCTCTCTCTCTCTCTCCCTCTCTCTATCTCTCTGTCTCTCTCTCTCTATATACGTGTATATATATATATACACTCTACACAGTGTGTGTGTATATATACCCATGCATTGAGTTTGGCAGGCTTGGGTGTGCATGTATCATCTTTAAGTGTTTCAATGAATGCTGCCATTTTGGCTCAAGTAAACTTGAACCAAAATAGCATTCATTGCTGTTTTCTTTCTTGGTCTTGGTAAGGGGTGACCTTTCCAGACCTTGATTGGGTGGTTCAAATTATATACAAGGGGCGACCTTGTATGCAGCGCAAACTCCCAGGAATCGATATCCCGGCAGCCACTGAGGCGAAGATCCTTCATGCTGCTGCTTTCCTGGAGTTCAAGAGCCACGTGGAAAGGCTGGCGCGGGAGGGCTCTGATGCTGCAGCATACACATGCTGGATGCATGGCGTTGAAGTGTTGCATTCCCCCTACGTCATCACGACTGGGACAGATTCAGAGCTTTTCCCCCCCCTGCCGAAGATACCCTGTTGCCTTGATGACTGCCAGCGTTGCGCAGCTCATGTGGGGGGGTTCAAGTTCCCGTGGCTCGGCTTGTGGAACAGCCGTGGCGTTGTGCTGCCCGATGATGTGGCGCCCGCGGATGCTTGGGCGTACTACTACCAGCACCAGGACCCCATGGACCTGCTGCTGGTCGCTGCCTATACGAAGCACAAAGTGGCCGCTGACATCGTGCCCCAGGATCTCTACGGGTTGCAGCTCAGGTGCTCAGCGGGCGACGCTGGGCAACTGGGCTTGGGGGAGCTGTTCGATCAATGGAGGAGCTGGCTCAGATGCACAGGCCCTCACGAGCTCCTACCGGTCTTCCTCGAGCCGCGGCATTTCCCCAGAGCACCTAGGGGGCGACCCTGGGTGTCCTGGGGGCGAGAAGGCGCCAGGGCACCTCGAGCGCTATGTGGATGGCTGGAATGCCAGGATGCAGGCATGCTCCAGCTGGGCACCGCCTGCACAGAGTGCGGAGATCCCACCAGGCGCGTGTGCTGGGCATGCTGCGTCGGGATGTGTAGTGACTGCTTCACCTGGCGTGAGCCATGCAGCACTTGTGGAGGACGTAAGAAGATGTTTGCTGCAGGTTGATTTTATGACAGAGGAGGCACCTCTGAAGTCACCGCAGCATCTTTTTGCTCTCCGCACCTTAGCAATCTTGTTAGGGTGCAGCGCCATGGCATCAGGCGGCAAAGGCTACTACGCAGCTCAAGCGGCAGCTTCGTCCTCGTCAGGGGGTGACCCTGAACCGGGATGGAGAGCAGCCGACTCCTTGATGATGATAGCTGCACAGCGTGCGCGTCAATGGAGGGAGAACGAAGGCCTCCTGGACGACAACGACTTCGCCTATGCCTACACCGACTACGATCAAGTCGTTGGACTAGCTGGCCATCACGTAGCAGATGACTGGCTGCAGACAAGAGCAAGGGTGGAAGAGCACCTCCTTGCTGCTGGGGCCAAAGTCGTGGAGGACAACCCTAAGGGTTCCGTCACTCTGCGCCCTGTGCGCAAGACAGTCTACAAGAAAAAGCCCAAGGCCGTCAACGTCACCAAGAACCTGGATGAGGCCGTCCAGAAGCGGGTGAACGGCTTGGTGTCGATGTTCGTCGGAATGGGCGCATACAAACCAGCTGGCATCTTGACAGACACCCTCAAGGCCGAATGGAAACAAACGTGCAAGAGGATCGCCGAGAAGAAGGTGAAGGACGCGGAGAAGGCGACCATTGACCGAGTGGTCAACACCTGGTTGGAGCTGAGGGCCTTCTTGGAGAGTCGGGGGCGACCCGCTCCTCCTGGAATGGTCGACCTGGATCAGTTCCTCAACCACACCCAGGCGCCAGCACGAGCACTCCAAGCCTTGAAATGGATGAACAAGAATGCCGACCAAGACATGGAGCTGGGAAACTTGCAAGTGCCTACAACACCCAGGGCGACTGGGCAGCGTGGGCAAGCACCGGTGGTGGAGCCGCCATTAGTGCAGGCCTTGGAGGACCGCATCACGGAGTTGCACGCGGTCGGCGATGAGAGGTGGTCAGTTCTTCTGGCTCCTTGGATCATGTCGTTTGGCTGTTTGAGGTATGCGCACATCGCGCGGTCAGAACCTCGGCGCCTCACCGCTGCATTCCTCCATTGCAGGTGCCCTAAGGGAAAACAAAAGCATGCCCGCGAAGGTTTCGACTTTGCGGTGCCGGCCACATTCGCCAACGGCTTCTTTTGGGCCAAGGAAGTGCTGGAGGCATACAGGACGCTGGCACCAGCAAGGCAGAGACTTGCAGGCCTTTGTTTTTCAGACGAAGGGCGCCCATGGACGATCCTAGAAGTGCAAGAGACGATGCAACAGGAAATGTCCGTGTTCCTCGACAATCCAGAAGATCTGACCACCTACAGCTGGAGGAGGCTTGCACCCACGGTGGCCCAGTTGTTAGGATGCAGGCCTGAAGAAATGGCAGCCCTGGGCGACTGGCAAAACAAGAGTGAGCAACCAGAGGTGGGGGCGATGGCATTTCACTATTCTTCGGCAAAATACGCCGCGTCAGTCAAGGTGAAATCCCTGATCTGGGGCGCTACGGCCAAGCTCGCTAGCAACCTGCTGTGGGAGGTGATCCCGCAGGCAGAGCTAGATGCAGCCCGAGCTCATGGCCTTACTGAAGCTGACAGGTTGCTGCGACAAGACCGCCAACCTATTTGGGCCTCTGCGCACAGCTTCCAGGACGTGAAGAAGAGGCTCAAGTTGTCACAGCAGTTTGTTGAAGCGGCACAGCAAGCCCGGCAAGAGGCCGTAGCCGCACCGGCACCTCAGATGCCTGATCAACTCAATGGCAAGGTGCTGACGGCCACTTTGAAGAATGGTAAGGCCATTTGCCCGGAGTTCCAGACGGACGAGTGCCCGAATCCGGCAGACTCCTGCCCCTTCGGAGTGCACTTGTGTGCCATTCTACAAAAGTCAGGACGGGCATGTGGTGGCAAGCACGGTGCAGGCGTCTGCAACATCAAGCGGGCGGTGTTGGCCGCAACAGCAGTGCCAGCGGCACCCAAGCCATCGGCCACCTTGGTGCCGGCAGCCGTGGGGGAGAAGGCCACTTTTGGCCGGAAGAGGACCGCGGCGAGCGGTGCCACTGACGACGAGATGGCCGAGGTGATGCGCGCAGCTGTCAAGAAAGCCCGAGGTCAGGCTGCACCCAAGACTCCGCCCAAGGCGCCAGCCATTGCAGCCCCCAAGACACCTCCGAAGGCTGCAGCCACTACACCTAAGCCACCGGTCACAGCTGCTAAGTCCAGGGCTACAACCACAACGCCGAAGCGCTTGGCCGCTCCTGGGAAGCCACAGATCAAGGCCATGCCAAAGAAAGGCCATGGCAAGGCAGCAGGAGACACCTTGGACCTCCACTTGGAGCGGTTGGGTGTGGGCTCAGGGACAGCCCAGGCCCCGACTTGCATCTGGACATCCCGGAAGGGTGGTGGCATCTACCTGGCAGGACTTCCAATGAGGCAGACGGTGGACAAGTTCCCCAAGACAGCGTTGCAGATCTGCTGCTTCCCGAATGGTCCTGAGAGCCGGGGGGGGGTGACCCTCCCGGGAGCTCAGTTGATGACCTTCGCGGCGGCATACAGCCAGGAACGCAACGAACAGTGGACAGACGTGTGGCCGGCCGTCAAGAACACTGTTTGGCACGGCGACAACGTCGTGGTGCACTGCATCAAGGGGCGACACCGGGGTGCTTTCTTAGGCATCCTCTGCCGTGCATTACTGGCCGGCGAGTCCATTGAGGATGCCAACCACTACGTGGAGAGCCGCAGGGATACAGAGCTGAACAAGGTCATTCGCGACCAAGGCATGCGGAAGTGGCTGCACAAGACCTTCCAGGACACCGCGGTGGGAACACAGCACCCCGAGCCGCAGGGATATGCAGCTACGGAGAGGTCCAGCACCCATGTCACGGTCGAGGACGGCATCACCTTGTGCCAGCACAAGCAGGCCGATGGGAAGGCGAAGCGCCTGGTGAACCCATACATGTCCACGGACGTCTTTGAAGCTCTGGCATGGGAGCGCCCCTGGTGTGACCAGTGCCTCCGTCGAGCGCCAGCGTCATGGTGGCCGCCTGCCTAAGATGCCCAAGCCGAATTTTTGGCCTTTGCGCTGATCAGCAGCACTGGCCCGTTCCGGCCATGGAGAGCCGAATTCATCAGCTCGGGGCTTGGATAAGAGCTTCAATCCAGCCTGCATGACCGCCCCCAGCAGTAACATCATGCGCGAGAGGAAAATAGTAGAGCCAGGCGACTTTCAGTAGGGTGCCCACTGAGCAAGTGCCGTGCCCTCATGTCCTTTCGTTGTGTTTTTCAAGTTTTTCCTTTCATGACAACGCACAAGACCATCTGGGAGGGGGACCTCAGATAGTCTAGTGTACCATAGCTCTGTGGCGGCATGAAGGTGATGTCATGTGAGGTCGCAACATAGCTGTGCGTTGTACACATGTCCAGATTTCACATCAGTGTATGTCAGGGTCCATTTATTTCATGCCACGCCAGGCGGTTCCAGCACAACGCACGGGGGAGACCCGAGGCGCAGTTTTCAGTCAAAGGGAGGGGATCCCTGGGCCTTAGCTAGAGGGGTGTCCTCGAGAATAGGCCATGGAGACTGATAAAGTCCCACTGGAAAAGGGTTCCCCAGAGGAAATCCTAAGGAAGTTGGGTGACAACTTCTCGTTGGATGATGGGGTAATTACAGCCCTGCTCCGGTTGGGCGTCGAAAGTTTGCAAGAGTTTCGTTTCCTCTGGGCATCGGAGCAAGCCATTGAGCCCTGGGTTGCTAAGCTGGGCCTGGGGGATAAGGCACTGCTGATGACGGCTCGAGTCCGCAGAGCATGGGCCGCAGTGGGACTCTACTATCGTCAGGTGGAGCAGGATCGATCCAAGATTGCACTGTCGGACTTGGACACCATGCTTGGGGAGACCGAGCTGCGCGACACCAAGCAGCAGTTTTGGAGACGCTATAAGATGCGCTTCCCCCCAGAGATCCACCCAGCAGACACCACCATCTCCAGAGTCGCCAGAGAGATGCAGAAGCGCATGCTTTGCGTGTACAACATATGGAGAGTGAAAACCCTTCAATTCCAGCTCACTACATCGCAGAAGAAGCGCAAACTCAGCGAAGGACTGTTCTTGGAAGATGGCGACGATGAGGAGGTGGTTACCCATGATGTCGACAACTACCTGGACAGGTTGTTCACCCTGATGTTGGCTTATGCCATGGCAGGGTGCTCTGGGGTGACCGGAGCACCAGATGCCGCGCAAGAGCTCAACTTAGGAGCCGATACAGTCAAGTTTGTCAACGTCCCCATGGACATCGTCTACAAGTACTACTTCAGAGCCAAGCGCAGTGTGGCAAGTTTGCCTACATCACAGCGCATGCAATGGCTCCAGGCCAAAGACGTGGAGGAACGCAGTGAGTGGGTGTCCAAATTTCGTGAGTCTACGATGAGCTTGGGACAGGTGATCAGCGAGATCTACACGTCCAGGGACGCACATTGGTCTGCACCAGGGCCTGCTACCCCGGACAGGAAGAGTGCAGCCCCCACCGCAGCCTCTACTGCAAGTCCATCTAAGGTGCCGCCAAGCACATCACCCTTGAAGTTGGGCAAGCCGATCAATGGCAAACCCGTGGCGACGGCAATGAAGGATGGTACCAAACTTTGCCCGCAATTTCAACGAGGCGGCTGCAAGGCCAAACCATGTCCTCAGGGAGCCCATCGATGCGGAGCAGTTGTCAGGAAAGATCGGGTATGTGGAGCGTTCAACCACGGTGCAGCCAATTGCACTGGTAAGCGTTGACACGCCCCAGAAGAGGAGGCGGCTGCCTCTTTTGGGTCAGATGAGCTAGAGCCGCAAGAGGGGCGACCTCTTATGGCAGATCTCATGGCAGGTCCCAACGCACCCCTCACCAAAGCATTCATCAGTTGCGGGTGGCAATGCATTACAGTGGATTGGTTGTTGGATGACAGCCATGACCTGTCAGATGAGCGCCGGCAACAATCCCTGAGCAAACAGCTTGAAGAGGTGATCTTCATAGCGGCAGCTATCGACTGTTCGACAAAGAGCAGGGCCAGGGAGATCCCCAGGAAGTTTGAAGACGGGCGGCCAGCCCCTGGTCCTCTTCGATCCGAGGTCTACCCTGATGGCCTGCCTCACCTCAACAGCCGGGATGCCCAAAGAGTCGACCTTGACAACAAAGCCTGCAACTATGTCTTGGGAGAAATTCAGAAGTTGCGGGATAGGGGGGGAGGCAGTGTGCGTGAAAACCCTGCCCGTTCCTTGCACTGGTGGACGTCCACAGAGGTGACTATGTGGGAATCGGGACAATGGTTCGACACAGCCTACGCGGCATGTACTTTGGGTGGGGCGCGTTGCAAGCATCAAGTGCTACGACACAATGTGGAGGATTGCCACCATGTGCACGACCCACAGGAATGGACCCCCTACACCTCCGACGGCCAGCGGTTTTACCCATCCAAAGAAGAGGCAGAGTACACAGCAGTCCTTGCCTTTGCCATTGCAGTGTCGGCTAGTTGGTGGGCAGTCCGCACAGGTCTAGCCGTCCTGCATGTCCCACGCATGCCCACGTTCCTGTCAGTCGGACGCCGTGAACATTGGCTGGATATGGACCCGCGTGCAATGCGGGAGTGGGCAATGGCACCACTGGCGGTGACGCTGGGCCTCACAGAATCCTTGCGGGCTGAACGATCGGGGTTACCGGTCCGAAGGCTCGTCAAGGAGGTGATGATCGAGAACAACAAGCTACCACGCAAGACCATCTACGTCGGCCGAGGCAGCTTTCATCATCGCCTATCGACGACCAAGTGGAAATCGCCATGGACACCGGGCCACAACTGCGAAGCCGGTGAATGGCCGGCTAGGTACATTGTCCATATTCGAACATCACCTTTGTGGGACGCCTTGCATGAGCTTAGCAATATGGAGCTGGCGTGCGACTGCCCCATGGAGCACCTGTGCGAAGCGGACATGCTCATTGGCCTCTTCTTCGATGCCACCGCCCCTGGGGGTGACCCAATGCAGCGGGGCACCGATGGCCGATGGAGTAGGACTGTGGCATTGTTGCAAGGGATCCAGGCTATCCCCAGGGGGGTAGCCCTACCCATGATGAGCCAAGAAGCACTGGTATTGGCATTCCAAAAGCTTTTCCCCGAGCACTGGTTTAAAAACTACAAGTTTGCAATGATTGAAGACCTCATCAACAGCCCGCCCTTCTGCTCATATGCCACCTGGCTTGCAGAGCGAGGAGAAGCTTGGGACGGGCCCCTAGTCCCGCATCTGGCTGCCGGGTCAGTGAGGCAGCTTGCACGGATTGGGGACGGGTGCCAAGTGGGTGCGATGACACACCGTGCCGCTTTGCCCCCACTGCTGCCGTTCAACTTGGATCCTGAGGACCATTTCAACCAAGCAGTCCAACGAGCCCAGCACCCGTTGCCCTACGAAGACCTCCCAGTCGTCGACTTAGACCTGGAGTTCGTAGCAGATGCCTATGTGGCACATGGCCAGCAGTTGCGCCCGTGGCGACAGCAGGCAGTCGGGGCCATGCGAGAGCTGAAGAGACGCTGGGAGGGGGTGACCCTCCACTTGCGATCCTTCCAGGAGCCGGCCGTCCAGCAGGTAACACGGCACCGCGATGTGGGGCTCATCGCATTGCTGATGCTGGTGACATCCTGGGCAGACACCAGCTTTCCCTATGGGCTGATCCGTGGGCTGCCTGCAGTGGGCTACGCACCACCTTATGGGATATTCCCCCAACAGCCAGCTGAGGTGATCAGCATGGCAGATGTGTTGGAGGGATGGCAGGAACACAATCAGCACATCTTGGGCCAGCTGAGAGCAGGCAAGGATGATGAGTTCCTCCTGCAGCAGTCATTGGAGGACGCAGCGAATGGTTTCTGCACCGAGCCCTTGCGACGGACAGATTTCCTGCGGGCCATTGGCGACAAGGCCCATCGATTGATCCCGCGTTGCGTGATCACACAGAGCTCAGGCAAGCAGCGTGTGATCGACAATGGGGACACCGGAGGACAATCAGCCTTGTCGTCTGATGCTAACAAGCTCACATTGTGCAGTCCATTGCGTCCCTGCCCAGCACATTCGCCTTGCAATGCATCGTTGGACAGAGGATGAGATGGCCGATTTCTTCGAGAACGATGCCTGGGAAACAGGACAAGAAGATCTGCCTTCAGCATACAGGTATTGCCCTATGGCATTGCAGGAAAGTCTGGGCTGCGTGGTGGTGTGGTACCATCACGAATGGCAAACCCCTGCATACCAAGTCTACGCTGGGCTACTCTTCGGACTGCCGCTGGCGGTTACATCATTCAACCGTTTTTCCAGACTATTGGAGGCACTAGCCAGGCGTTTTTGCCGAGTTTTGACATCCCTGTACTTTGATGATGCGACCATCACAGACTTGCAATCCTCAAAAGGGTCAGGCCAATGGGCCATGAATCAATTGTGTTCTCTTATCGGCTCCCCCTTCGCAGAGGACAAGAAACAACCAATGCAGAGCACCGGAACCTTTTTGGGATTGACTCATGATCTCAGCTCCATCAACCAAACAGGGCACGTACAGTTTTGGGCTCGAGAACGGCTCCATGACAAAGTACGTGACATGTTGGCAACAGCCAGGGTGACTGGCCATTTTAGCCGAGGGGCAGCATCGAAGCTGTACGGCTTGGCCAATTTCCTGGAACAGGGCATCTACGGTCGAGTGGGATATGGCGGCCTCATGGCCATCAAAGCCAGGCAAGACGAAACAACCTCGACCATCACTCCCGAGATTGAAGCATGCTTCGAGGTGATCGAAGCGGTTATGCGCTTTCAGCCAAAGCGGGAATTTCCCGTTCTGCACCTGGATCATCTGCGATTTTTGGCAGCCTCCGACGCAGCTGTCGAAGCAGACAATCCTGGTTCAGGAGGTTTTCACCTGATCTTTTTCCAGCCTGACGGATCACAAATTCGTCACAGTTTTGTCGCGACCAACTGTGCAGAGCTCCGAACACTTTGGCAACCTGCAGAGACGCATATCGCCCAACTGGAACTATCTATGGTGCTCTACGCCCTTGTCGAAAGGCCTGATCTGTTTCGAAACCGACACGGCCTATGGTTTTTGGACAACGTAGCAGCCGTCATGACGCTAGTGAGAGGACGTTCTAGCAATGCCGACTTAGCGAAGCTAGGTCATTTGATCCATCTAGCTCTGTTTGCACTGCGAGCCCAAGGATATTGGGAGTACGTCCAGAGCAAGAGCAACTGGGCTGACGATATCAGCCGACTTGGCGTCAATGATCCATGGTGGCGATGCCATGGTTTTGAATTTTATTCGTCGTACCTCCCTACAATCTTGTTCCAGCTACCCTTTGCAGCTGTCATTCTCACCTTCGAATACCTTCAGTGCTTTGGGAATTGAGTGCATTGGGTGATTCCTGCAGAGCAGGTTCCAGCCTGGGTTGCCAGGCAGCTGACCAGTGGCGAAACTGGTCTGGGGCTATGTACGTGTCACATCGTGACAACCCAAAGCAAACCTGAGGATTGCAAGTGAAATTGACTGAGCATAGGCATAGCTGTGGAAAAAGAAAGCTGCGGGAGCGCGAGACAGTATCTGTTTCATATGACACTTTGAGATGTACCCATGCATTGAGTTTGGCAGGCTTGGGTGTGCATGTATCATCTTTAAGTGTTTCAATGAATGCTACCATTTTGGCTCAAGTAAACTTGAACCAAAATAGCATTCATTGCTGTTTTCTTTCCCCACCCTCCCAACCCTAAGAGCCGACCTCCCGTGGAGATGTCCGCCTAGGTTAGGGGAGCCTGCACGGCAGGCGAGTACATAGCCTCTATCGGGGATCCTCTCTTGGGGCGACCAAGAGAGACTTCCCTCCCTTAGGTTAAGGGATGGGTGATTCCTGCAGAGCAGGTTCCAGCCTGGGTTGCCAGGCAGCTGACCAGTGGCGAAACTGGTCTGGGGCTATGTACGTGTCACATCGTGACAACCCAAAGCAAACCTGAGGATTGCAGGTGAAATTGACTGAGCATAGGCATAGCTGTGGAAAAAGAAAGCTGCGGGAGCGCGAGACAGTATCTGTTTCATATGACACTTTGAGATGTATATATATCCATAACTGGAATGCTGATCCCCAAACAGCGCATATTTTTGCGGAGGGGTTGGCCCAAGCACCACCCAGTCATTCACCTTTCCACATGATCTGGTGAGAACGCGGGGGCCACGGGCCGAGGTTATGGCTCTTGGCAGCCAGCATGAGTGAATGGAGAGAAGTTCTGCCGGACAAGTCGCTTGGCAACCAGCTTGGCGGCTGGGGGAGTCAGGTTCTCGGGTCCAATCAGTTTGGCAGATGAAACTCTTTTCCCTTGGTGGTCCTTATCAACCTTATCTTATCAACCTTATCATCCGTGGCCTTTCATGTTTCTGTTTTTGACTTGAAATTAGTCTGTTTGATCCCACAGAGGCGCCTTCTTTCTGCTCACTACATATTTTCAGGTCCTGTACGGCAGACCTTGGGTAGGACTGCATCCTTGATCTGCAACCAACTGGAAGCCCCTCAGGGTCCGTCCATCTTGTGGATATGATCCAAAGGAAAAACTCTGGCCTCCGGTAGTCAGGACTGGTGAAGTTCCTCATTTCTATCCATTTCTGCAGTGGATTATTTTCCACTTCAACATTCCTACTAGACACAGGGTACAGAAACATAGAAAAATCGTGAAACTTCTTTCCATCATCATTCTGTGATGAACATCTTCCCATCATCTCCCCCCAAGTGTCAGCCCAGATAAAGGTTCGGTACAGTTTCCAGTGCAATTTTTGGGCTGGTTCCGGAGGCTCTGGGATGTCTGGATGGTGTTCACTGCTGTCACTGGGGTTATGACCAGGGCGCGGCATTGCTTGGACTTCGACTTTGAGTACAGCGTGAAGTTCGAAGCCAAACTCACACCTTTCGAGGCCCGAGGATCTTCGGCAAACTCACCAGCCACTGAGAATAGTTTTTTTGCTTGGAAAAAATGGGGTATTCCCAAAGCCAGCAATTTATCAATATTTCCATTGGTTTTCTCATTAAGATGATCTTAAGATTGCAATTTTGGGGCTAAATTCTGGACAAACCCAAGTAGTTGTGGTGAAAGTAGAAGCACAAGGTGGCTGTGGAGGATTTGATTCAACCTCTTGGTGTTTACCCAATTTCATTCCTGGTATATGGGGTGAGGTGTGGAGAGAAATCAGGAATTTCGGGGGAATATATGTTCTGCATCCTTCTGCTGCACATGCATTGACAACCAGAGTTTGGCCTTCAGGTATGTACACTATTCACACGAAGTATCAAAAGCAGATCATAAGATGCCGAAGAAAAGAAGTTGCCCTCCCAAAAATTTTCGCCGAAAGCGTAAATTGCCAAGCTTCCACCACATTTACCCAGCATTTGTTTGGCGTTGGACATCTTCAAAGCCACCATGCAAGAACTTTGAAGGGGATCTATGACAAATTTCCTATTTGTATGGGTCCTTATCTTTCCCATTTTGGCAGCATCAAACATCACTTTTGCAGTGGTCAAATAGTGATCAACTCGCGAAAAAGCAAGTGATACAGTATTCTTGAACAAGCAAGGGCGATCACTTAATTGTTGCCAAAATTATTCTCACCCAACAGGCCATCATATCATACATATCCGAAATGAGTTCGTTGGGCTTCAATTTCATGGGAAATGTACCCTCAACGTGCTTCAATCACAGGTAGGCCCTGCGGCTTGGATGTGTGAGTTGGGGCTTCCCAGACCGGGTCGATGTGGTCGGTCGGAACTTGATGTGGTCGGCACCTTTAACACATGACATGGCGAATTTTGGGAGGGAAACTGGTGGATTTGGAGATTTGAGGGTGGACCATGTGACAGCTCAGGTTCGCACGGTTGCCCCGGAGAATCGTCCAATCACCCAACAAGCTTTCAACTGAGAAGGCTGGAAATGGTAGGTTGAGGTAGTTTGGGGGTGCGTCCCAGTGTTGATAACCCATATACAACTGGGATCAACTGTGGTATATCGGTATATCACACATATACTGTTACTCCCATCATCTCGCACATCTATATATCTATCTATCGATCGATCGATCTATATCTATATCTATATCTCTATCTTTATCTCTATGTATCTATCTCTATGTATCTATCTCTAAGTATCTATCTCTGTGTATCTATCTATGTATCTAACTCTATGTATCTATCTTTATGTATCTATCCTATGTATCTATCTATTTTGCTATCTATCTAATCTATCTATCTATCTATCTCTGTCTATCCTATCTATCTATCTCTGTCTATCTCTATCTATCTCTATCTATCTCTATCTATCTCTATCTATCTCTATCTATCTCTATCTATCTCTATCTATCTCTATCTATCTCTATCTATCTCTATCTATCTCTATCTATCTATCTATCTCTATCTATCTCTATCTATCTCTATCTATCTCTCTATCTCTATCTATCTCTATCTATCTCTCTATCTATCTATCTATCTATCTATCTATCTCTATCTATCTCTATCTATCTCTATCTATCTCAATCTATCTCTATCTATCTCAATCTATCTCTATCTATCTCAATCTATCTCTATCTATCTCTATCTATCTATCTATCTATCTATCTATCTATCTATATCTCTATCTATCTCTATATCTATCTATATCTATCTCTATCTATCTATATCTATCTATATCTATCTATATCTATCTATATCTATCTATATCTATCTATCTATCTATCTATCTATCTATCTATATCTATCTATATCTATCTATATCTATCTATATCTATCTATATCTATCTATATCTATCTATATCTATCTATATCTATCTATATCTATCTATATCTATCTATATCTATCTATATCTATGTAAATGTATCTATATCTATCTATATCTATCTATATCTATCTATATCTATCTATATCTGTCTATATCTATACTACCCGCAAATGACTTAGTCAGATGCGGACATACTCTCGAAAATCATACTCCTATGTCATGAGCAAACATACCCTTGGTGGTCTGGGTCCCTTACTCCTATGTCATCACAACAAACCATAGAAAACATGTTATTTTTAAACAAGTTTTGCAAGGATATAAGGCATTAGGAAATAGTGGGCAGTTCCTAAGTCATGATAACTGCAGCTATTTTGCTTGAAAGAAGTGATTGGCTGATTGGCTCCTGCACTGCAGGACACGCTGGCATGTTTATTTGGTGTTTTTTTTTTTTCACTCGATTGTTTTAAAGCATTATTACACACTTTTGCAATTGAAACAAATTTAGAAAATGTTGTAAAATAAACCAGAATGTGAGAATATTTTTCAGATAAAAAACATAATGGAATGAATATTTTTATTCTTTCAAACAAAAAAATATAAATGTGACATTTCTCATTTTCCCGTTGTTTCCCTCCCGTTGTTTGTTCTTGTTCTGGCCCGTTGTGGTTCCTTCCCCGTACATGACTTAGGCCACTTTCATATAGTTCTTCTTATGTCATTGGGCCCTCTTGGGCCTAAGTCATCTGCCGGCAGTATATCTATATTTATCTATATCTATCTATATCTATCTATATCTATCTATATCTATCTATATCTATCTATATCTATCTATATCTATCTATATCTATCTATATCTATCTATATCTATATCTATCTATCTATCTATCTATCTATGTATGTATGTATATATATATAGATGTATATACATACGCATTACATAAAGCTACATATAAGTAGAAGTGGGTTATTAATACAATTATTCACGTCGCTTCGCGACGGCAACCGCCCGCACCGCATCGTAAGAAAACTGCCAATGATGTCGGCCATTGAGACCAAAAACATCCGAAAGTACTGATTGTCGGAAAAAAAAACGCGAAGAATTTGATAGCCATGTATAGCGGACCAACGCAGTTCAAAAAATAACGAAAAACATGAAAAAACGGCGAAATTGCTGTTATTTACAGTGTTTTTGCGCGGTGAGAAGCAGAAACCACTGCAAATACCATGGTTTTTGAGGCTCAGGTGGCCAAAAACACTGTAATTTACAGTGTTTTTTTAACCAACGTCAAAAAACACTGGTATTTACGATGTTTTCATTCACACCGTAACATAAAACAGCGTAATTTACGAGGTTTTTGGAAGTTTTGAAGCTAGCCGTCAAGCATGCAGAAAACAGAAAAACACTGTAAAAACCAGTGTTTCTGCTATCACAAAACGACGAAAATCAGTCCGAAAACGGGTCCAAAAACTCAAAAATCCGCCTCCGGGCCAGGCCACCTGCGGAACCGCAAAAAAAGATGTTGCAAACCAAAAAATTGAGGTCAAAAAGTTGAAAAACACGGGTTTTTTCACTTTTCGCTTGCCGATTTTGGACGGGCGCGTTCACGAACAGGTGTCTTCCGTACTGTTTTTTACAGTGTTTTTTGAAGGCGAGCGTCACGACCTATCAAAAACAGGAGGTTTTGGCCGAAAAATGCCCCCCCCCCCAGGTAAACCTGTAACCTTTTACGAGTGCCATCCGGACGATCACGCCCCAGCACCTTCGGTGCGGGCGGATTTTTATGGTTATTGCTACCACTTAGTACTTGGGATGCAAATCCAAATCATCCAGTCGTGGTCTTGGCATGGTCGTTCGGAACATCATGTTTCTGGGCCGAGCGAAGCTTCTTTTTTTCATTACGGATATAGGATCCATCTGCATCTTGGACGCCGGTAGTTCAGCTGTTGCTTGTCCCTCCATCTGCCAGTTGGGCACTGCCGGGGCAGAATACATCTACGGAAGAAGCTGCTCTGGCAATGGTTGAGTCGGCAGCGTGTTTTTTTTTGAGATCGACATGGTATGACAGGAACTTGAAGCATATGGATGTGTCCGAATGGGGTAAACCCATAAAACAGTTCCTTTTATGCTGAAAATAATGTTGGACCAGCGGATGGAATGGTGTACCCCTATTTTGAGACGAAACTTGACATGTTACGAGAGGGACTTGGAGAATCACATGAATCATATTAGTTTGGGATCGAGGGCTGTCGCGAAGCAGCCAGGCATTTGGGTTCGAGACCGCTTTGGTTTTCCACCAGAAGAGGCTGCAGTTGGGCTTTCCTGCATCGGCAGGGGAATCCTTGGGATTGGTCGAAAGATAACGGGAGCATCCAGCCATTGTGACGTTCACCACAGGGCCCCGCCTTGTCTGATCTGCAGTTGCTGGAAGCTGCCTGATCATGAGCCCCCAACATGTCAGGTAGAAGACATGGAGCATGAGATCACCCTGGAGGCATCTGCAGATATCTGAAGATTCTCGTGAGTCTAGGGGGATTACATAGAAGTTGATCACCCAAAGTTTTTCATCCTTGCAGTTTTTTTCACTCTTTTTCCTGGTTTATCCATCAACATCCACTCGTATCTGCCAAGATTTCATGGCATTTCCACCAGTTCGGCTAGCCCTAAAAACTTCCAGGTTTCGGAGGCCTGCGTCTTTCGCGCCACCACTCACCACTCCGATGGGGTGGACATCCACTTGAAGCTCACTGTCCAAGGTGGGGAGGATCTGGACTTCGAGAGATTTTGGGCTTGGGATCATTTATCATGGATGTATCATGATTTATCCACTTATCAGTGTAACTTGGCATTGGGATCTTATAGTCACTTGGGATGATTCATCCATTGATGAATCCATTTCTCAAGAGATTTTGGAGGTCATCTTCCATGTGCCACAGGTACCTCTAGGCTGGGCCACTTCCAGTGCCCACCAACTAGTGCACCAGTTTCCGAGGTCAGGAGAAGCAACAAGTGTCGGGGGCCGAAGTTCCTCAATCATTAGATATTTGAAACTTAGAATAGTACTAAAATCTGTGGTTCCCTAGGGTTGTTATTTATTATTTTTCCATCTCCAAACAATGGGATGATGAATCCAACTGACCTTGCCTATTTTAGAGATTGATGAGTCACAGGGCTGTTGCGCCGAGCACCACCAATCGCCCAAGGTGCAAGAGCATCAAACATCCTGGACCAGTTCCACGTCAAAGTGTTTTCTGCCTTCTCCAGCCAGGCGCCGTCCTGGAAGAGCTTGGAATGAGGCAACTGATCGAACATTCCTTGCGGTTTGTGGGTTGGAGGTCAAACCAAGTCTTTTTCATATTGTGTTTTTCTATTCATTTTGTTCCTGTACTTCCATCCTAGAATTGCTTGAAAGGAAGATTTACACCAAGCTGGTACATCTGGGCAATGGTACCATGGTTTTCTGAGTTTCCTGCAGAATTTTCCGATACATTTCCATGCTCTCTGTCCAGGCACTTATTCCTTGACCTTCTATGCTGAGTATCCGCTGGGAGGCATGGTGGAACCCATTTGGGGATCTGAAAACCACACATAGAAATCACTTAACATACTTGTATGACGCAGTAAATTGAGGGAGATATGGAAAATCTATAATCTATACGGTTCAAGGAACATGATCTACAAATAATACATGTCTCTTTTCGAGTCTCCAGGTTGGTTGACTGGAGGGTCAATTTTTCAACGGTTTTGGGGTTTGCCATTGCCGAAATTGCAACGGGTGCTGGCGAAAAAAACCTGCCAGAGGTTTGCACCCTTGCAGTGACTTCTTTGCACAGGCTTTCTGGGGCCGTGTTTCATGTTAAAGGGATGGGATGAGTCATGTGGTAAATATCGTAGCCAATCAACCATCCCAGTACTGGACAGACTTGGGGGGGTCATTTCAAAGCATTTTTCAGTCGCCAAGCTTGACCCAATCATTACCGATTGGGGATGCATTGTTATTGAATCTACGTTATTATTACTGTAAGATACTGTACTGTAACTATTTTTTTGGGATACCACGCAAGGGACAAGAACCAAAGAGATAGCCACAGTTCAAAGGTATGTTTTCGGTGAAAATCTCAGGCCCAACCGCAGGTCGTGATTTTTAGAAAACCACACCATTATTGGCTCCAAATGACTTGACCCGCTCCCATACTAAACCAATGGTCCTGTGGTGGCAGTCTTGGTGTCTTTTCAGTGTTCAAAAACAGACACGACGAAATGAACAGCTGATAGCAACTCCCAGCTAGGAGAAATTCTGGCTCTGAAGTTGTTTCCCTGTCCTGACCCGTTGATACTTCGACCCATGGAAAATCATGGAAAATCCAGCAACATCGGCAAAATCATTTGCTCCAAGACACCGTTCCAAGCCACGTAGAAATTCGCCGACTCATTGATGTCCCATACGCCAGGTGGGGCTGCGCCCAATGGCCCTGACGGATCAAAGCAAGCGGCAAAGTTGCCTTTCGCAGGCTGCCGATGGCGGGACAAATGACCCCAACAAAGGTTGACCTCGCTGAGAACAGTTCTCCATGACATATCATATCCATCAAGGTGGAATCGATGATGACAAGAAATGTGCACGGATTTTTCGGCCTGGGACAGCTCCTTTTTCAGAGATCCACCCGAGGCCAGTGACATGAACAGCCTCCAGGTGCGATTGGGATCTTCAGATGTCCCCAAGTGGTGTTTCTTGGTTCATAAATCTAATTGACAAAACGGTAACCCGTAGTAGAGCTATTAGAGATATCTACCAAGAATCGTAGAGTAGTTAACCGACTGAAAACCCAACTTAGCCTACTATGGGGCACCACCTTGTTATTCTTGTGATTGCTTCACCGCTGTGCTTGAAGGGGACAGTTCACCGGTAGCAAGCGCAGTTAGAAGAGCTACGGGCTTTCATTCATCTTGGTCAGCTGTTGGGGCGATGTGTTCATACACAAGAGCATTGCTTTGTGTGGAATGCCATGCAGACATGAAGCTCGAGCGCAAATGGTTCCCACTCACATCTCACATGATTCAAACACAGCCATACAGTATCATCACACATTCTGCATGAGCAGACCAGAAGCAGAATGCTGCAGCAATGGGCAGAAATCAGCCAGCCATAGCTGGGGGCGAAATTGACTTCACATGCTCTTGCCGTAGTTCGCTTTCAAGATGGGGACCTGCTGCAGTAGCCAGTCCTCTCCAGATGCCTTTGAGATCGAAGCTTGGCAGGGTGAATCTGGATCTGCTGCGCACAGCCTTCCTGCAGCTTCGCACACTGGCGATGCCATGACGGTTCCCTATCCTCCCAGGTTAACTGTTGCTGTTGCTGTCGCTGTTGCCGTCATTGTCGTCGTCGTGGTGGTGGTGGTGCTGGTGGTGCTGGTGGTGCTGGTGGTGCTGGTGGTGCTGGTGGTGGTGGTGGTGGTGGTGGTGTTTGTTGGTTGTTGATTGTTGGTTGTTGGTGGTTGGTGGTTGGTGGTTGGTCGTTGGTGGTTGTTGGTTGTTGGTTGTTGGCTGTTGGCTGTTGGCTGTTGGCTGTTGGCTGTTGTTGTTGTTGTTGCTGTTGCTGTTGTTGTTGTTGTTGCTGTGGTGGTGTCATGAACTATTCTTCCCTTACGCACTCCCTCTTGCTCCGGCTGGGGTCGGCGGACATATATACCATCGTGAGGAGTCGCTGCCAGTGGAGCGGTTACGGGGGCTGGCAGAGGACAACGAGGTCATTGTGGATGTTCCTCAGCCAACAATTAATACTGTGGGAAATCAACCACGATAACGTGGGTACAACTAGCAATAACTAGCAACAAATAAAATGGGATCTATGATGAGATATGCGATATAATTAATCATATACAATCCTCTGCCCCTA
Source organism: Cladocopium goreaui (assembly GCA_947184155.2). Lineage (NCBI taxonomy): Eukaryota > Dinophyceae > Suessiales > Symbiodiniaceae > Cladocopium > Cladocopium goreaui. The sequence continues at coordinate 528,165 of CAMXCT020003013.1, read as the reverse complement.
ATACTAGCCCTCCTCCCCAAATAATAAACACCTCACGTAGTTTTTATATGTTTTTATTATTAAGGGGGTATTTATTATTAGGGAACCAAAGCGGACCCTAATACTAAATTAAACCCCTAAATTAAAAAGAGCTATTTTTTTCGATTTCAAAATCAATTAAATTTCCTTTTTAAACGCAATTAACATATTGCCAAAAATTGGATTTCGAAGCGGACCCTAATAATAAATTAAAATCCTTAATAAAAAACCTGTTTTTTCCGATTTCAACATCAATTAAATATCCTTTTATAACGCAATTAAAATATTGCCAACAATTGGATTTCGAAGCTTCCCCCTAATATTAAATTAACAACCCTAATATCAAAAAACACACAATTTTGGACGGACCCTAATGAAAATCATCCCGGGGTTGACTAGTTTTTATTATTAGGGCGTGAAACCCACAAATAGTAGCTTTATTTTTAAATTGGTTTCTAAAGGGGATCAATTAAAAACCAAATTGGCCAACCTCAAATTTTCCAAAATTGTAGACGGACCCTAGTTTTTATTATTTGGGGGGGTTTAGTAATAGGGGGAAGGGATTAATCAACCATAGATATAACCAACCATATTAGGGCGGGTTTGTCTGAAAATTCAACTCGTTTCATACCGAAATCGATGATCAACCCATCCGATATTCCAATTGGGCATGGTGACTATTGTTGGGTTTACCTCACGGGCCGCCGTTTTAGCCGTACCATCCCCCCGACTGCTTCCTGAAATTGGGTTTACCACATGAACAGCTGGTGCCTTTTGAACATGTTGAGCCATGATTTCTGTGCCGAAAGCCATCCATGAATCGATCATCCACCTTCATGGGGTTGCTAGAATTGTTTCCATTCAAATCAATCTTGAGATCCAGAACTCCAACCTTCGCGACCCTTCTGAGATGGTTTTCGGGGATCAACAAGAAATCAGCCAGTTTCTGGCTGGGAGATTTACAGCTCTTGTGAAGTTTCAGAATGCTTCACTTGAACGAAGCCATCGAATGAAATCAATGGAAAAAACGACGAGTTTCCCACTCATTGTTGCGCCCCTGAAATGGAATATGAAAGCCAAACATGCGCCACATCCACTAGCGCCCACTAGTGTATTTGGGAACCAATGTGTGCATAACTGCAAACGGCATTCTCAGTGTGGAAAATAGGTGTTTATCATAATCCAACATCCACACCGATTTTGGGACTTCAATGTGTGTGCCTTCCTGTTTGCTGCCCTCCATTTCTTTCAAAGCCTTCCAACAAGTTCCACCCTTCAGCAAATTCTCCACCTACATTTTATCAACCTCTTCCCAATTTTGCATCAAACATGATTCTGACCTCCGATGACTGTAATACTTCATCAAGCCTCACCCCGCGTAGACGGTCTGGGTTTTTCTAAACATTGTAGATCAACATCGTCGGATGATCAGCGACTGAACATGTGTTTTTCCAAAGTTGAGGTACCCCAAACCCAGCGGTTTTCCCAACAGGACCAATAGTTTGGATGATTTTGAGGTCTCCCATGACTTACAGTAGATAGGACACATAGGACAGTGCACTTAATCTGGCGATGTGGATCCCATGCATATTCATACCATTTCTATATGCCATTTGATTTCCACTAATCAGCAGGGTTTCAAACCAGTGGCGTCCCTTTTTTGGAAATCAATTGGCTAGATATTTGTTCCCTTCAGCTATCATTTTGGTGGTTTTGTGGTTTATTTTTGGGCCCATTTGAAACCGTGATCATGTCTTAACACCATTCATCTGATACAATTTATATATATATACAATGTATTTAGTTTAGATGATTATTTTTTAAGAAGATTAGACAAACATCTGATAATCATAATGCAAATGAAATCAATTATATTTCAACCCCCAGTAATCCCCTGCTTGACACTCCAAACATCGCATCGCATTCTCTGTTGCCATCTCTGTTAAAACACATATACATCATGATATTCCCATATCAACTACCACATCATCAAAGACTCCCCAGAACACCTCCCCGGACCGATGGCTCTTGGCCGACCATCGACTCCAGGCTTCGACCATCACGGAATTCGCCAAGCGCCTCTGGCCGGTGCTCAGCAAGCTGACCGAAGGCGGGCATGGGGCTTTGAGGCAATGGCCCGGCTGTGGGGGGTATCGTCATCCCAAAAAAGAGAGAGAGAGAGAGAGATGTTGATAAAATCCGACTTTATGAAATGCGTTTTTTCTTATTTGAATATATGTTTTGATCTTTTCGGGGGTTACTATAGACTATAGGTTAAAGAATCAAACATGTGGATCTAACTAACAGAATATGGAGAAATAATCATTGAATCTATGCCTTAGTGAAGGGCCTTTTACTACCATGGCTTTGTCGGTGAATTGTGCGGCTCACTTGTGCTGACTTCCAGGATTCCACCCACCAAACCACTTTTGACCCTGGGTACATGGAATGATTCGATCTTTGCAATGTACAAATGGAGGTTTCCTAAGTCATTGGGGTACCCCAAATCGTCCAAATCATTCGACCAATTTTGACCATGAGTTAGTATTGAAACCTATTGAAACCGTTTTGGGGTAGCCATATTTTAGGAAACCTCTGGGTCTGCAGTTCCGTTTAAGGAGGTCCATGTTTGTTTTTAGCGCAGTATCTAAGATTAGCTTTGCATCAATGGGGGTCTCAATGGCCATCGACCTGATATTACCAGGAAAGCTGTCGGCTTCCAGCCAAGTATCATCAGCAAGATGAGACGCCGTTGAAAGCAGCCACTGACCAGTTTCCACGCAGGGTGGCAAGTTTGTTTCAGAGTGAACACGTATTTCTATTCATATGGATATGGATCAAAGCCTATGACATATGAAAAAATTGGGGATGATGAACATCTATCATCATCTATCCATTGTTTCGAGTACCAGCTAAAAATAACAGTTTACCACTACTTCAAGACTCTGGGTCTTGACCCGTCTGCGAGGCATCTTTGTGAATGAAGTGATCCCGAAGGTGAACAAAGTGTTGCCGGGGATGTTTAATATCAGTTCCTAGCCACCACATGAGTTGGAAATGGCAGGCGGGGTTTCTCTGGCCATTCCCAACAATGTAACAAAATATCAGAACGCAAACTCCTACTAACATAGTGTTTTTTGTTAGTTACTATAGTAACTTTCTTTTTAACTAACATACCAGCTAACATAGTAACTATATGTAACTATCTCACATAGCAACAGATTTAAGTCACATCCCAACTAAGAGAGTAACATACCAACTATCCATCCATCGTCTTGGTGAAAGTCTCCTGAGGCTTGCGCAGTTTCAGCATTGGAGAAAAACCACCAAGGTTTGGACAGATGAGGAGCTTGCGAATCTGAAGCCCTGGGAAATCTAGGGGAAATGATGTTAGGCACTACACTCACTTGCGCACCTGGAAATCGACTCACTTGCGCACCTAGCTGGAGGTGCCTCCCCTGGCTATGTTGGCCTATGTTGGCCTCATGTTGACCCATGTTGAGCCAAAAGATCCGAAAAATGGGAACAGCAAAAAAAAACACTGTAAAACGCAGGATATTTTGATGGTCGGCGGCCTATCTTGGGGCTATGTTGGCCCAGCTTGGGGCTATGTTGGCCTATCTTGAGGGCAATGTGGGCCCATCTTGGGGCTATGTTGGCCCATCGTGGAGCTATGTTGGCCCATCTTTGGCGCTAGATTGGCCCATCTTGGGGGCTAGGTTGGCCCATCTTGGGGCTATGTTTGCCCATCTTGAGGCTTATGTTGGCCCATGTTGACCCATCTTGAGCCACAAGTTCCGAAAAATAGGAAAAAAGGGAAGAGCACAAAACACCGTAAAACGCGGGACTTTTTGAGGAGTTTTTGGCGACACGCGGTCTACTGCGGCTAGGGCGGCGGCCCCTCTCTCTCCTACGGAGAGGAGAGAAACGCCTACGGCAAGGACACGGCCAGGGGGCCCCTGGCCGGATTTAAGCGCTTCCGCGCGACAGCCGGCCAGGGGCCCATGTTGAGAGCAAGATCTTAAGGCTATGCTGCCCCATCTTGAGGCTATGTTGGTCCATCTTGGGGCTATGTTGGCCCACCTTGGCGCTATGTTGGCCCGTCTTGGGGCCTAGGTTGGCCGATCTTGAGGCCTAGGTTGATTGAGCCAAAAGATCTTAAAAATGGGAACAGCAAAAAAACACCGTAAAACGCAGGATATTTTGATGGTCGGCGGCCTATCTTGGGGCTATGTTGGCCCATCTTGGGGCTACGTTGCCCCAGCGTGACGGCAATGTGGGCCCATCTCCGGGCTATGTTGGTCCATCTTGGGGCTATGTTGGCCCAGCTTGGGGCTATGTTGGCCCATCTCGGAGCTATGTTGGCCCATCTTGGGGCTAGCTTGGCCCATCTTGGGGGCTATGTTGGCCCATCTTAGGGCTATGTTGGCCCATCTTGAGGCATGACTAGACAAGGAACATTTTGCAAGCTGCGTGGTGGGTTGAACTTGTTGAAAAGCTTCATTGAAGGGGCTTGCTTAGCCACACATGCAAAAGCAATGCTGACGGACACAGCATAACGAGAAAAGCTGCCTAATGTGTCGTCTATGCTGATGGACACCACTCGAAACGCTGAAACACCACCTAATTTCGAGCCAAAAACGTACTCAAACATAATGAGAAAAACTGCCTAACGTGTCGTCTGAATCCCTAGACAAGGAACATTTTTTGCAACCTGCGTGATGGGTGTGGAGAAGCGTGCTTACGCAAACATAACGAGAAAAACTGCCTAACGTGTTGTCTGAATCCCTAATGTGATTTTAGCTACTTTTTCCTCCTGCTGCTGCTCCTTCTGTTCAAAAGACAGCTGCTGGATGGGAAAACACCATGGCAGTGAAGGACGGAGAAGCATCAAAATTGCACCCCAAAACTCCCTAACCTAACTTCTGAAACCCATAGAAAATGGTGATTTTAGCTACTTTGTCCTCCTGCTGCTGCTCCTTCTGTTCAAAAGACAGCTGCTGGATGGGAAAACACCATGGCAGTGAAGGACGGAGAAGCATCAAAATTGCACCCCAAAACTCCCTAACCTAACTTCTGAAACCCATAGAAAATGGTGATTTTAGCTACTTTGTCCTCCTGCTGCTGCTGCTCCTTCTGTTCAAAAGACAGCTGCTGGATGGGAAAACACCATGGCAGTGAAGGATGGAGAAGCATCAAAATTGCACCCCCAAACTCCCTAATGTAACTTCTGAAACCCATAGAAAATGATGTGATTTTAGCTACTTTTTCGTCCTGCTGCTGCTGCTGCTGCTGCTGTGCCCACAAAGACACGGCCCTCCCGGACGGGGAAACACCATGGCCCTGAAGGACGAACTAGTCCGAGAATCCCACTAAAAAAGTCTCTAACGTTGCATCTGAAACCCTAGAAATCTTTGCAACTTGGCTGCTGCTGCTACTGTTGCTGCTGCTGCTGCGGCTGTTGGTTGCTCGTTGTTGCTTGTTAGTTGTTTCACAACCTCTTTGCCCTGACGCGCTCCCCCTTGCCATGGCCGGGGTCGGCGGATATATGGGAAACTATAGGATATATATATATATATACACTGGTATGACAAAAGTTGCGCTTGTTGAGCTTCAGACAGTGAACATGTTTGGTTTCTTTTCCTCCACACCCTTTCCCTTTAGAATCCTAGCATGGAGCTTTGTCGTACCCCGGTCGAATCTCCACCCCCCAAAAGCTTCTAATCTTATAGATTTAAAAGCGGGTGATAATTGAGCGTCCTGCCACACGAAATGGAAATGTGATCCGCGGTTGACCGAGATGGATGCTTTGTCAAGCTTTCAAGAAGCATAAACTTTGTTCCTCCTGAAGTATACACAATATAATATGTATATATGGGAAATCATTGTATCATGGGAACAATAGCCATTTACTCATGGGAAAAGTTTAGTGCCACCCTTTTTCACTGCAACAACTTGGCATAGTTCATCAGTATTGTGGGTTTCCATTTGGCAATCAAACCGGGCAACGGAAAATCCTCCATTTCTAAATGTGTTTTTGCCATTCAAGCATGTTAACGGGGGATTTCCCATTGCCATGTTTGATGACCGGAAGGTATACAGGTTTTCCCACATCATGTTTGATCGCAGGATCATCGAGACGCAAGGTATTACCTCAGCCCAGGATGTTTCGGACCGTGTAGAGCTTAGGCTGTGAGAGTCACGACATTTTATGGGAATGTAGTTGATGTCTGATAAAACACCCCCTATTGGTTATTGGTCTAACAATGAACATTTGGGTGATGGTACCCCTTTTTGCGAGCATGGAGAAGCTACAGGCGGTTTCATTTACGTTCAACCCGGTCGTCTTTCGGTTGCGTTTTGCTGGGTGAGCCTGGTAAGTCTTTACAGGTTTCCATGGTCACGAAAGACGGCTGTCAACTTTGAGAGTTGTTTTAAAATCATTTTCACATATTTGTAACCCACAGTAGCATTCAAAAAAATAGATATATAAGTTGATATAAGTACAAAGATACGACAAGACTTTACTGTATCAATACTGTAGCAGAACTTTCCGATCTTTTCGGGAATTTTCACATCCAATGTTTGAAACATCCAGTGGAGAAGTGGGAAATCCAGTGGCATGTGAGGCCTGAGAACCATTCTGCCCTTTGTTTGGGACTCGCAAGCACAAGTGGATGCTGCAAGGAGTCTCAGGATCTCGTTTGGCCAGCATTGGTTTACAGGACTTGCATGGATTTGGACCTTTTGTTTCTGGGAGCAACCACGGGTTTCCTGTAACAATTCCTTGAAACAAAATCCGTTGATGTTTGTTTCGTGCCACTTCACCAAGATGGCCTTAAATTCATCTGGGATTTTTCACAGCGGCTATGTCTGTGCTCGATTTCTCCATGATTTCCTGGTGCTCACCACGTGTAGCGTCCAAGCGTCCAAGGTGGTGGCTGGCTTCCGTGTGGGCGTTCAGAAAATCCAAATCAAGGCTGAAATTCTGGCCCCTCGGCCATCCCATGGCTTAGCCCTACAACGATGGGGAGGTTTTGAACGAGAGAAAAAATGGCCATGTTTTTTTTGTGGAAATGAACGGTAAACACCAACCACTTTATGGGGATATTATTTTTGGCACCCAAGATAGGGAATATGTATGTTACGAACCATATTTGATATGACTATTGGGTCGTTCTTCGGTCTGAACATGGGGGATTGACAAGCCAGATGATTGGCATTCAATAGTACCAGAAATGAAATTCTAAAGGCTGGATGGAATGGGGCAACGTATTCTCAGAGAAACGCAGGTAGATTCATTTTGATGATCATTGCAATATTTATTTATATCTATAATTATCTATCCCTATGTATATGTATTTGTACATACTATGTGTATATACATATATATATATATGTATATAAATAGTTCTGCTTTGCAAGGGGTCTCATCGATCACAGAATGATTGCTGCCCCATTTCAATCCTTTACTCTCAAGAAATCTCGTCCCAGTTTGATTTGGATGGTGACCCTTTCGCCTCGAGTGTTGGTGCTGGCTCTGGGTGCGTCGCACTTGCTTCGAAGCTGGAACAGCACTGACACTTCGGAGGCTCTTCGGCTGGAACTGGTGGAATTTAGGGCCGAGGTCACACGGGCCAAGGCAACACTGCACCAGACTAGCACTATTCTTGAGGCCTGCAACACATATAGCAGTTTTTGACCTTGGTGATCAAGCTTTTGGCATTTTCTGAAACCTTCCTTCTGATTTGGGTGATTGTTCTTTTGACCAAGCGAGTGCAACCAGTTGGTTCTATTCCTTCTTCAGCACCATTGAGATCCAGGACCAAGTTGAATCAACATCAGTTGAAAGTTCTCCAGGATCTTCCAAGCCTAGTAGTCAAAGCTCACCTGTCCGGACGGGTCCACTCGTCCTTCAGACCTTCGCAAGAGGAGCGCTCAGAAGCGATCGACCAAGCATGGCTGCTCAACCGTTGCGGACCTTAGACCTTCGAGAGCCGCAGATACTGAGGCATTACCCCAATGACGCCAATGCATTTTATTGGCACCATAGACTCCTCCTCACCAAAATCTCCCCGGGGATATTCATAGCTTTGACACCCGACGGAGACATCGAACGGTTGGACCTGCATCATTGGCTCAGGCCCCGTATGTCTACGCCTTTGATGACCTCAGCCGAGCAGATTTGGAGAGGTACCGCAGGCGTGCCGTGGCAATGGCAAATCTTGTCAATGAGGACCAGCTTGATGGTATTGAGACCTATGAGTGGATGGTGCCTGACGTTTCTCATCCCAAGTTTGGAGAGGCTGTTGAGGAGGGCCTTGTTCATGCGGGGGTTACTGTGGGTGACTCAGGCATCATTGAGCTGGAAGCTGTTGAGGTCCATGTCAAACGAGTTGCGACTTCTCAGAAAGTGGACATCATTTTGAAGATGGACCCCTCCAGGGGTGATGAACGACTCTTGGGACTCCACAAAGACCAACAAGGGAAACGATTTCTAGACTTCAAGACAGCCATGGCTCTGATGAAAGAAACGGAAGCTGATGATTGGTTCCTCCAGGGACCCCGTGTTTTCTTGGAGTTGATGAGAGCGATCCGGTCTGGACCAGGAGACATAGCCACATATCATCTTTCGTGGGCCAAGAACAGCGGTGTCAACCCTCACAGCATGATAGCTCATGAACACCGGATCATATGCAATGTGATTCGAGCCTCCATAGAAGGGTGCCTTAGCTTTGAACTTTTGGCCAGGCGAATGGTCCAGATTGAGACCGCAGTCGTCAGGAACCCTCAGAGCCCAGATTTCACTGGGTTGGAGTTGGTACTGGAAGATCCTGTAGGAAGTGGTGGAGAGGCAACCACTTCAGTCTTCAATGCATGGTTGGCTTCCAAGTTGAAAGACAAAGCCAATGTCGCCAAACAGACCCGGCTTTACAGAGAGGAGTTCAGACAACAGACCACGCCTTCTGGCCAGCAAGGTAGCCCAGGAAAAGGCAAAGGCAAAGGACGAAAAGGACGAGGTGGTGGAGCCGGTCGCGCCAGCCCTGACACAGCGGCTGGCGCCGCGAGCTAGAGGCACTGGCTCAGCTGCGTGGGTTGCCCCATCCTGCCCACCTCTTTCGTATTTTTTGGGGCGAATTTAACTTGGTCTTTGCCTGTCATCCCTACCCACTGATCCTGTGCTCGGCTCTTCTACCTCAGGCGGTTCGTCCGCATATTGAATCCGGGGTCGGTGGGCGGGGGTCTTAAGGCATTACAGATGACGGCATTTGAAACCCGTGCGCGTCAGGGACCTGGTCAGGATTTTTTCGCCTTTCAGGACAGGGAGGAGCTTCGCAAGCATGGTGCTCCTTTTCCTGTCGAAGTGCGCAATGCATGTGGACCTAAGCTGGTGACAGGAGCTCTTCAAGCTTTGAACGAACTGGCGGGTTTCAAATTCGATAAGTTGTCGCAGCAGCCTTGCCGTCTGCCTACCAAAGTACAGCAGCAGATGATCGAGCATGTACAGCAGCTTGTGCAAGACAGCGGCGGGCCACCCGAAGGTCTCAATGGACGGACCTCGTTGGCTCATTTGGCAAGGTCTCTCTCCTCGCATGACGAGATGCCCAGCAACCTGGCTGACTATATGACATCTCGACCTAAGAACCTGGCCGACCTTCTGCCCCTGTCAGTGAAACCTTTCATCACTGACTTTTGCAGACATGTTGAGAGAGATCCACTTCAGGTAGAAGCAGACCTCACCATGGACCCTGGAGCTATGCCAAAAGTTCCTTACTGGGATCCGGTTTTGAGATCTTCACCGACAGAGCGAGTCAACCTGATGAGACGAATGTTTCAGATTGGCTTGGTGGACCTCCAACCCGTCATCAGAGCTAGAGCTGGCATCTTCTTTGTCAAGAAGAAAACTCCTGATGCAATTCGGTTGATAGTTGATGGCAGACAAGCTAACTTTAACCACAGGAAGCCTCCAGTGATGCGCTTGGGATCTGCCAGCTGTCTTTCAGAATTGAGACTACGGCATGGTCAATCAAGCTATGCGCGAGAACTGGACGTGTCAGACTGCTTCTACCAGTTTAGACTCGAGGAGGCAGCAGCATGGTTTGTGCTGGATGATCCACGGGCGTATGATGAGTGGCGACACCTGGGCTTTGAGGTTTCCGACGTGTATGACTATAGACTGGGATAGCGGCCATCGTGAGAGAAAGCGCTCGGGGACCCCACAGTGATCAGAGAACGCCACCCCACTCCACAATTAGAGGACCACCACACCGTCAGCTCCACCTACGTAGACAATTAAACAGGGGGTTCAATTTGACCTCACCAAACGTAATTGCCAAGGTGAAGTGATAAGGTTGATTAGATCTGGGCATGTTCAATATGTTCATTTTGGCACTCCTTGCGCAGTTTTTTCACTTGCGAGAAAGGGGCTGAAGAACATGGCAAGAGCAAGACAGCGGGAAGTTGTTAGCTGTGAGTTGGCCTTTCTTACGGCCAAGCTGGTGGAGATTTGCATTGAGCAGGGGATCCTTTGGAGTATTGAAAACCCACAATCATCCATGCTATGGGAGCTTTTGCCTATACAATTCCTTTCACAACGGCCTGACACTTATTCTATATGTTCCCCATGTGCGCCTTTGGAGCGCCTTACAAAAAGATGATTCGTATTCTTACAAATATTGTCGAACTCTGCGGTCTCAGTCGCGTTTGTTGCCACCGACGACATCGTGAAGTTTCAGCAGGCAAGGTGAAAGTCCAAAGGGGTGTAAAGGTTGGTTTTGTTAACCGGACTGAATTAGCTGGTGCACACCCTGAAGTTTTGGCTGAAGAGTGAGCATCGATAGTCTCACGGCGTTTGGGTAAATGTAGCCATGAAGAAAATTGTCTGGCAGCTCGTCAAGAGTTCGCCCACAACCTTGAGAAAATCAGTGAAGACAAGGTGGCCTCCTCACTCAGGTTCACGGGAGCCATCCACAAAGATGTACCACAGTTCCAATCCAGCATCATCTTCGGCCAAGACTCGGCAGCAGTTAGGAGTAAAAAGCAAGAGAGACAACGGAGACTCCGTACCAAGTTTGCCAGTGCGTGGTCAAGGATCACGCCATAGGCGTGACTTGTCATTGACCATCCAGGTGCCACCGCACAAGCGGCTCAGGGCCTCACAAGTGAAGCCCATCACGCTTGGGCGCTACAAGCAAGCAGTGGCGGAGTTGGAGATGCGGGCAGAGAGGAAACGCAAGTCTCTGGGGTCCCGCTTAGCTGACGGACTATAGTTGAGTTCCTCCACAAACTCTGTGAAGAAGGCAGATCCATTACAGATGCGCGGAGCACAGTCTTTGGGTTTATCCTTTTTCGCTGTGAACCTCAACAACCTGAAAATTTTTGCTCCCTCAAGCAGAGGCAGCACTGAAAGGGTGGACAGCTAGATTCCCCACTCACTCAAGAGCAGCTCTTGACCTCCAAATCTGGGATGTCATTGCTGCAAAGTGTTTGGACAATGGAGCAAAGATGTCAGCAGGGGCCATCATCCTCCAGGGTGACCTTTACTTGCGGCCGCACGAAATTCTGGGTCTTCGAAAAAAGGCTGTTTTAAAACCAGTCTCTTCACGATCAAAATACGGGGGAGTCGTTCTAGCACAGCAAGAAGATGAAGTCCCAACCAAGACTGGCACATATGACGATTGTGTTCTACTTGATACAGTATGCCGCAGTGATGTACAAATTGTCCTGAAAAGCTTGTACAACAAAACTGCCACCAAAGAGTCTTATCTCTTTCCTGCGCTCACTATGTCCTCATATGCGGTTGACATTTCACGTGCATGTGAAGGACTGGGGTTGGGGAGGCTAAAGTTGACACCGCATGGACTCAGACATTCAGGGCCTTCCACTGATAGCTTGCATCGTATCAGAGACATCACCACGATCCAGGCTCGTGCACGGTGGAAATCCCCTAGCAGTGTAGCAAGATATAAGAAACCTGGCAGAATGTTTTTGCTTCACCAATTTGTTCCGTCTGATTTTTGGCGAAAGGCGGAGAAATGTAGAGCTAAAGTCATTGGTGCCTTTCACAAATAGGTTTTCCCTTTGCAAGAGCAATCAAGTTCCAACCTTTGGGCTTCGGGCCATCTTGCTTTAAAGAGGAGGGACTTGAATTCAAGTAGGACAGTTTCAAGAGCTCTGGCTCACGCCATCCGAAGTTATGCCTTGCATGTTTGTTTCCGAATGATATGGCTGGGACTACACATTTAATGCTGCAGAAAAGAACTTTGTCTGCAGAGTCTCATCCTGGGCAGCTTGGAATGAGTGTGAGGTGTAGATAGTTCTGCTTTGCAAGGGGTCTCATCGATCACAGAATGATTGCTGCCCCATTTCAATCCTTTACTCTCAAGAAATCTCGTCCCCCTCCCACGGGCCACCCAGGGCCATCTTTCTTTAAAGAGGAGGGACTTGAATTCAAGTATGACAGTTTCAAGGGCTCTGGCTGACGCTAGCCAGCCGAAGTTATGCCTTGCATGTTTGTTTCCGAATGACACGGCTGGGACGACACATTTAATGCTGCAGAAAAGAACCTTGTCTGCAGAGTCTCATCCTGGGCAGCTTGGAATGAGTGTGAGGTGTAGATATATGTAGATATATATATATATGTATGTATATGTATATATATACATGTATATGTATATATATATGTACATATATATATATATAATGGACCCCGCCCACATAGAATATAGAATTGAAATTTTGGCTTCCCAGGGCATCCCCATAATTGAACTTGAAAACATTTACTTAGAATACAGTTGACGTCAAAAAACCTATACTTAGAATATCGTTGGGCCATATAAATTCTTTCACTTTTCCAGACGAATTCGTCATTTTTCCATAGAAATTCTTCACTTTTCTTTATAAATCCTTCACGTTTCCATACAAATACAAACTCTTCACTTTTCCATATTTTTGCCATACAAATTCTTTCACTTGTTCAGTCAAATTGATCATTTTTCCATGTATTTATATGTATATATATATATTTAAGAAATCCTTCGCATTTCTATACAAATTCTTCACTTTTCCATTTTTTTCCATACGAATTCTTCCCTTCGGTGAGCCTGAAAAAATCATTTTTTTAATACAATATGAAAAGAAATTGATCATTTCGGGGCACCTTTTTTTGTTTGTTAAAACGTTCTAGTTTACGGACTTCAGACATCCAGGGGTGCTTCTCCCCAAAGGGAATTACGTATATGATATATTATATTGATATATACCCTTATACTTTTACATGAAAGATACCCCATTCCTTGCAGAACTACATACATAGAATATAGGTCCCCAATGAAAATAGCTAACCATTCCTTTGGGAACACCAACTAATTCCAGTAGTTTCATTGCAAACTATTTTTTTTCCATTGTTCTCCGACACCGTTCGTGGGGGGTACCCTTCGGTGAGCTTGAAAAACTCAGTTTTTTTAATTCAATATATAAAAAAAATGATCATTTCGGGGGACCTGTTTTTTTGTTGAAACGTTCCAGTTTAGGAACTTCAGATATCCAGGATTGCTGCTACCCAAAGGGAATTACGTATATAATAATTATACATGAAGGGGACCCTATTGCTTGCAAAACTACATACATAGAATATAGGTCCCCAGTGAAAAATATTCATCATTTTTTGAAGGAATGCCACCTAAGTCCATTAGTTTTCATTGCAAACTAGTTTTTTTTTTCATAGTTCTCCGACACCGGTCGTGGGGGGTACCCTTCGGTGAGCTTGAAAAACTCATTTTTTTAATACAATATGAAAAGAAATTGATCATTTCGGGGGAGCTGTTTTTTTGTTGAAACGTTCTAGTTCACGGACTTCAGACATCAAAAATTGCTGCTCCCCAAAGGGAATTACGTATATTATATAATAATTATACATGAAGGGGACCCTATTCCTTGCAGAACTACATACATAGAAAATAGGTCCCCAGGGAAAATATTCATCATTTTTTTAAAGGAATGCCACCTAAGTCTATTGGTTTTCATTGCAACATATTTTTTTCATAGTTCTACGACAAAGATCATTTCTTTAACGCAATATGAAAAGAAATTGATCATTTCGGGGGACCTGTTTTTTTGTTGAAACGTTCCAGTTTAGGAACTTCAGACATCCAGGATTGCTACTCCCCAAACGGAATTACGTATATCATATACACCCTTTTGATTGGAAGAGATAAAATTCCTTTCAGAACTACATACATAGAATATAGGTCCCCGGTGAAAATATTCATTCATTTTATTGGCTTTCATTGCAAAAATATGTGTTTGGTCATAGTTTCCCGACACCGGTCGTGGGGGATACCCTTCGGTGAGCTTGAAAAACTCATTTTTTTAATTCAATGTATAAAAAAAATGATCATTTCGGGGGACCTGTTTTTTGCGGACTTCAGACATCCAGGATTGCTGCTCCCCAAAGGGAATTATGTATATAATAATCATACATGAAGGGGACCCTATTGCTTGCAAAACTACATACATAGAATATAGGTCCCCAGTGAAAATATTCATCAATTTTTGAAGGAATGCCACCTAAGTCCATTAGTTTTCATTGCAAAATAGTTTATTTTCATAGTTCTCCGACACCGGTCGTGGGGGTTGCCCTTCGGTGAGTTTGCAAAACTCATTTTTTTAATACAATATGGAAAGAAATTGATCATTTCGGGGGACCTGTTTTTTTGTTGAAACGTTCTAGTTTACGGACTTCAGACATCAAAAATTGCTGCTCCCCAAAGGGAATTACGTATATAATAATCATACATGAAGGGGACCCTATTCCTTGCAGAACTACATACATAGAAAATAGGTCCCCAGTGAAAATATTCATCAATTTTTTAAGGAATGCCACCTAAGTCCATTGGTTTTCATTGCAAAATATTTTTTTAGTTGATTTTCATAGTTCTCCAACACCGTTCGTGGGGGGTACCCTTCGGTGAGCTTGAAAAACTCATTTTTTTAATACAATATAAAAAGAAATTGATCATTTCGGGGGACCTGTTTTTTTCTTGAAACGTTCCAGTTTAGGAACTTCAGATATCCAGGATTGCTTCTACCCAAAGGGAATTACGTATATAATAATTATTCATGAAGGGGACCCTATTCCTTGCAAAACTACATACATAGAATATAGGTCCCCAGTGAAAATATTCATCATTTTTTAAAGGAATGCCACCTAAGTCCATTGGTTTTCATTGCAAACTAGTGTTTTTTCATAGTTCTACGACGCCGGTCGTGGGGGGTACCCTTCGTTGAGCTTGAAAAACTAATTTTTTTAATACAATATGGAAAGAAATTGATCATTTCGGGGGACCTGTTTTTTTGTTGAAACGTTCTAGTTTACGGACTTCAGACATCCAGGATTGCTGCTCCCCAAAGGGAATTACGTATATAATAATCATACATGAAGTGGGCCCTATTCCTTGCAGAACTACATACATAGAAAATAGGTCCCCAGTGAAAATGTTCATCCATTTTTTCAGGAACACCACCTAATTCCATTAGTTTTCATTGCAAAATAGTTCTTTTCTCATAGTTCTCGG
The DNA here is from genome assembly GCA_947184155.2 of Cladocopium goreaui. Lineage (NCBI taxonomy): Eukaryota > Dinophyceae > Suessiales > Symbiodiniaceae > Cladocopium > Cladocopium goreaui. Next base: position 512,572 of record CAMXCT020003013.1, on the reverse strand, counting down.
ACACCGGTCGTAGAGGGTAGGTACCCTTCGGTGAGCTTGAAAAACTCATTTTTTTAAATACAATATGAAAAGAAATTGATCATTTCGGGGGACCTGTTTTTTTGTTGAAACGTTCCAGTTTAGGAACTTCAGACATCCAGGATTGCTGCTCCCCAAAGGGAATTTTGTATATAATACTCATACATGAAGGGGACCCTATTCCTTGCAGAACTACATACATAGAATATAGGTCCCCAGTGAAAATATTCATCAATTTTTGAAGGAATGCCACCTAAGTCCATTGGTTTTCATTGCAAAATAGTTCTTTTCTCATAGTTCTCGGACACCGGTCGTAGAGGGTAGGTACCCTTCGGTGAGCTTGAAAAACTCATTTTTTTTAATACAATATGAAAAGAAATTGATCATTTCGGGGGAGCTGTTTTTTTGTTGAAGCGTTCCAGTTTAGGAACTTCAGACATCCAGGATTGCTGCTCCCCAAAGGGAATTATGTATATGATAATTATATAACCTTATACATGGAAAAGATCAAATTCCTTGCAGAACTATATACATAGAATATAGGTCCCCAGTGAACATATTCATCCATTTTTTCAGGAACACCACCTAATTCCATTAGTTTTCATTGCAAAATAGTTCTTTTCTCATAGTTCTCGGACACCGGTCAAGGTGGGTACCTTTAGGTGAGCTTGAACAATTTCAAAAAGGATTTTTATGGTGTTTTGGTGGATTTTAGTGGGGTGAAAAAAAAATGAAACATGACCATTTATGTTCATTTATGTTGCGGTATGGGTGATATGTTGATAATTCAAAGGATTTTAGTGGGATGACAATTTGAAAAAATGACCATGTATGTCCATTTATGCTGCAATATGGGTGATATTTTGATAATTCAACCGAAAATTAGTGGGGTGAAAAATTCAAAAAATATCAATTTATGTCCATTTATGCTGCAGTATGGGTGATATGTTGATAATTCAAATGGGGAGAAAACACATGAGCACGAAATGGGGGCATATTCTAAGTGGAGTTACGGTCGAGTTCAACTGCATAATTGGAAAAACGGATATTCTAAGATAACGGGGTAGATTATATATACATATGTGTATATATATATACACACGCGCAGCGCCTGGGCTTTGCCCAGGCGTTGCAGCGTAGAGGGTCCCCATTCCCAATCAAATGTTGTTGCAACTCTGCATTCAATTGGGAAGATCAACAAAGGTATTAGGGAATCTTAACCCCCCCCGGTTGAACTCTACATTCAATTGGGAAGATCAACGAAGGTATGAGGGAATATTAAAATCGCACCCCCGCTGAACTCTCAATTGGGAAGATCAACAAAGGTATGAGGGAATATTAAAATCCCACCCCCGTTGAACTCTACATTCAATTGGGAAGATCAACAAAGGTATGAGGGAATATTAAAATCCCACCCCCATTTAACTTTACATTAAATTGGGAAGATCAACAAAGGTATTAGGGCATATTAAAGTCCCACCCCCGTTAAACTTTACATTCATTGAAGATTTTCGTCAAGGGTTTATTTCTCCCACCCCGTTAAACTTCTACATTCATTGTAGATCTTCAATAATGGTTTAATTCTCCCACCCCCGTTAAACTTCTACATTCATTGAAGATCTTCGAAAAGGGTTTGATGATGATGATGATGATGATGATGATGATGATGATGATGCGTTGCCTGCCGTATATATATATATATCTCTATTGTAAGTCATTAATCATTAGTCCGGGGGATATTTCATTCATCTAAGTGATAAGTTTCGATGGTATACTCACTTACATTGCGATGCGCCCCGAGCTTGGGATTTTTGAGCATATCTGGTTGAAATTTGAATCGAATCCACATTTTTTTGAATGATAGATTTCTATGGATTTCTGATGTTTCTGATATGGGTATGGGTCAGTCAGTACCAAATGGCTGCAAGAATTGGGTGCTGATTCGCCTCAGTCCTGGGAATGGGACGCTCCCTTAAGCATTTGCCAGCATGTATATTATCCATCTATACATTGGGGGATCATTGGGGATTATCTAGAAACACAATTTAATGCATTTAGGTACATACTCAAACTTGGCCGACTGGAATTTCGTGTAGAGTATCAGCCAGCCATGTTTGTTGTGATTGCGGGCCAATAATGTTCACCTTTTTTGGTTAATTGACACATACACAGGTGCTGCCTCGGTTCAGTAAGTCCACGCAAGGATTTTTTGGAGAGTAGAAACGATGAAACGTTTTGTCCTTGAGCAAATATCACTTCTACCCGGGCTGATCTCACAAGAAACTAGAGAAAATTTTTTCTTCCCGATCCAGATCTAGGTTCCCTTATTAGTCTTTTCCGCAGAGCGATCTGGGAGATGGTGAGAAAGGATCAGGCAGTGATATACACACCCTTTCCTGCAGCCATCACGTTCCTTGTTGTAGTTGATAGCCCAATAGCTTGTTACAAGTGGCAAGGACATGACAGGAACTGGCTTGAAATGGGGCACATAACAATGCATCTCGGGTGTAAGATCTTCTATCCCATGACATGACGAGAACGGGCATTGTGCAACTTGGGACAGATGACATGTTCTTCTTTGTGCGCAGGTTTTTTGCTCGGCTCTTTGCCCGCCATCTCTCTAGAATGAATCACTTGGTAGCAAGCCGACATGCCTTTTGCGTTTCTTAGTTCTACGAAAGGAATTGCCTGCGTTGTTCTCGCAGACCCTGGGGAAACGCCAGCGCTGACACGGAAAGGCGCAACTTGATTGGCGCCAGTGCCTTTTCAAAGCGAGAGGTCTTGCTTTCAGTCTCATCATTTTGCGGCCGTTGTGCCAGCGCGCTCAAGTGGAAACTCGCGCCCAACAACAAAAAACAATGCTGACGTTCCCAGTTCTCAGCATGTTTTGCACCCACATGCTGTCACCGTTCGGAACCTTGCCCAACACGAGGTCGACTGGGGCCCAATTCTGGACTCTTGGCCCAACCATTGTTGTGGTTGACTTGTTGAAGTTGGATGAGCGTTTTGTGTAGTGACCACCACGTTGAGGGGGCAACGGACGCTAGAAAACGAAACGACACATGCGCCAAAAAATGTGCTCAACGCATCAGAACCGTCCCAGCTGCACCAAGGACCAGTATCCGATTCTCAGTGGAGTTGGCATCACAATGCCTGACCCACCTACCATCGAAACTCGACTTGGCATCAGACCTGCAAGGAATGTTGGGTGGAATGTAGCCGCCGTTTATACATGCTATCCATCATGGGTCGTTTCCACAATTTTCAACCCTAGGGGAGTGTTTGCTTTTTGTCCCTTCATTTGATTCACCCACATTGTCAAACCCATAACTCATGGCAGCCCAGCCCATGGCAAAGGTAAAGCACAAACACTAACGACATTATACAGCGCTTCCAAACAATCATCCTTATTTTCTTCTATTGCTCCATGTTGGTCTGGTTTAACGGCACAAATTTGCTGAGCTGCGAACCACAACTAACTTGGGGCTGGAATTCATGAGGCTTCCAACCCCATTTTTCAATGAAGCCATCAGGGTTGCTCCCATAGGTAAATGATAGCTCCAAGGTGGGACAATTGGCAATTTATTCTCTTTATCTACCCAAGTTTCCCCTTTGTATCTGGGGTGTTGGGAGCAACCCTGGTTATTGATCTCAGCGCGCCACGAGCGCACGTGTCGTTAAGGACTTTGACCTCACTGGTGCCGCCAGCATCGGGGAATTGCCACCGATCAGGTCTTCTATCTTCAAAGCGATCCTTGCTGTGAATGGACTCCCCCTATTCATATGAAAACCCATCTAGAGATATCCATTTGCCAGCTAAGGCTAAGCAGCTTTATCTGGGAATAAGTACTGTATTATATGATACATGTATTTGTATTTGTGTACGTATGCAAGTAAAGGTCAACACCTGCGATAATGTCATCCATTTGATTATGCGATATATTATATATATACTGTACTATATTCCGCCCATTAAACATGGACCCCAAACTAAACAGACCCAGAACTGATGTTTCATGTTAGAGGAAAGTTTGAAAGGGATTACTGAAAGGAGAATTGGAGACGTTTCCTTTTTGAAACTAAATGGAGGTTGATAGAAGTCATGATAAGGTTGAGTTGTTGAGTTGTCTCAGACCATCAACAAAACTCCCAAGCTTGAAGATAACATGGACCCCAAAAGGACCCCCTGGATGTTGAAACCAGCCATTATGAGGACATCTCCAAAATTGGGAAATCCATCCACAGCGAACCGGGAACTTGGCGAATCTTCCATCATTCCTCAGGATCGACGGTGCAATCTCGCGCGCCATGGTGCTTCCGAATCGCTTAGGCATTCCTGCAGGACGGAGAGGGTTGTCCAAAAATGGGACATACCATGGACAATAACATCAAAATCACTTTTATATGGGGAACACATTTTGCGTGGTCTGGTATGTTCACGTGGAACATATGAAAAAACCTCCATTCCAGGATTCGCGTGCCATGTTCAAGATGTTCAAGATGGCCCAACTTATAGCGACCTCATCATCTAACATCCAATCTGCGGGTCGTTTTGAGCCATAGCCATGTAGAAAAATGGATGTAAATGGATCAAACATGATCAAACTATTTATTAAGCTACTTAACATACACATACATACATACATACATACATACATACATACATACATACATACATACATACATACATACATACATACATACATACATACATACATACATACATACATACATATACATACGTATATATATATATATACACACACGTTATATGTATACAAAATTTATATACATTTATATACAAGTGAACTTCCAGTTCAGAATTCCCAGTAAAATCCGTCCAGAAGCCTTTTTAAAGGGAACCCTTTGCACCTGACTCTCAGGACGGGAGCGCGGAGTGAAGCCCTGGGTGGTCACTGGGCCACCACCCATTGGATTGCTGAAAGTCAAGGCCTGTGGAGTCAGAGAATTTCATGATTTTCGTCGGGATTTGACCCCAAAAAAACATCGGACATTTTTTAAGTGGAAACTCATCTTCCAAGCCTGCCAGGGTCGAAGCCTTCATTGGAGGGGAAAATTTAAGGGCATTTTTTTGAGGGGATGTAATATGGATATGATTAATGGGATGTGCAGCTAGCTGTTCATATTTGGGGGTGTCTGACAATGAAGGATTTCTCCACAGGTTTTGTTTTGTTATGTTGAGCTGCAAACATAAAGTTCTAAACTGGCCCAATTTTTGGACAAACAATTATATATATGGCATATTTTGAGAGGCTTCCTCATTTTGAGGAACTTCAAAATTCCACTCCTAGGCCGAAAAAATGGGGATGATGCGCAAGAATGGCTAACCTAAGCATCGGCAAGAAGCGGCTGTGAGTTGTGGGTTTCCATCCTTTAGGGACTGGAACCGAGCTACCAGCTCTGATCAGTCCTGATTGTCCAGTCAGCATCATGTCCAGTCTTTTTGGCTTGGTCATCACTGTCATTTCGAATCAAGCAATGAAACTCAAACCCTTCAGACAATTGTGAGTGCTTTTTCATCCCTATCATCCCTATAATCCCTATCATGTTGTTGCTTACATCACTTATATATACTTATATTGTTATTCCATTCCCCATTAGATTACCCACTCTTCCTCCAGTCTCTCATGATATCAACGATTATATTGTTATCCCCGATGATTATTTATGATGTACTCATGATATTCATGATATTAGATAGATATTGTATGTAAATAAGTATATATATATACATATTATTGTGCATGATATCTATCATATACTTCACAATTAAAGGATGCTTATTGACGGTATCCCATGATGTGCCACGATTGGTCACTGGTTGGTCCAGTTGGTGCTTCACCAGGTCATCAGCGCGAAGAACCTGCCAAACGAGGAGGGCCACAGCGCGGCATGGCATGGTTTGATTTCTGTCATGTTGTGCTGTGTATGTATAGCAAGGTATAGTATACGTATATATAATATATATAATATACAATGTTACAACATATATCAGTATGTAAAACACACATATATATATAGATACATTTGTATATATATATATATCTATTTATACATATTAATGATGTATATATATATATTCATACAGTGTATATATATATACATACAGTGTGTATATATATATACGTACATTGTGTGTGTATATTCTATATATATATATAGTGTGTGTATATTATATATAGATATAGTGTGTGTATATTATATATATATGTAGGATTCTACATGATGTCAACTTCTCCTTTGCCGCGGCGAGGACATGAGCGGTCAAAGCGATCCATTTGTGGAGGCCTTGTCGATGTGGTGAAATGGTAAACCTTCCATTGAAACATCAATTGATTAGGTCCATTGAAACATCAATTGTGGTTCCATTCATAGTTTATCCATCAAATGGTTCATCAAGTGATTATTTGTGGGCAATATGCCCACGTCACATCCTCGTGAAAAACGGGGATGGGTGAAGTCACCTATGAATTTACCACATGTTTTTTGGGATAAACTGGATACACATCCATAATCCCACCTATTCACCCCGCTTCGCGTGGGGTGGCCGCCCACACCGCAGGTTTATTTCGGTCCGTGAGAGGGGCTAAGGGTGGTTTTCCCCCGTGGGGGCTCCCCAAGCTAAGAATTTTCACTTCCCCCCCCGTGGGGGCTCCCCAAGCTAGGGAATTTTCACTTTTCCCCCCCGTGGGGGCTCCCCAAGCTAGGGAATTTTCACTTTTCCCCCCCGTGGGGGCTCCCCAAGCTAGGGAATTTTCACTTTTCCCCCCCGTGGGGGCTTCCCAAGCTAGGGAATTTTCACTTTTCCCCGCCGTGACAGCTTCCCAAGCTATGGAATTTTCACTTTTCCCTCCCTTGGAGGCTCTCCAAGCTGCGGAATTTCAAATAGCTAGACAACGACGCCTAGATAGTCCCCAAATCCCGTGTTCTTTGAATGTGTTTCCATGTTTTTGCAATGGTTTCCTTCAAAGCACGGTACTTTACACTTTTGTCGCCATAAAACCGGTCGAAAACATCATGTTCGACAATGCTTCCAATTCCCTTATCTCCCCAACCGTTGAAAATACCGCTATTTACAGTGTTTTCTTCAATTTTTCCATGTGCCAATGCCGGTAGCCAACTCCAACATATATATAAGAAATCCTTCCAAAACATTGTTTTTGACAGTGTTTTTCCAATGTTTCCAGTCAAACAGACGGTAATTTACACGTTTTTTGCCATAAAGGCAGTAAATCCTTCCAAAACATTGCTTTTGACAGTGTTTTTGTAATGTTTCCAGTCAAGCATACGGTAATTTACACGTTTTTTGCTATAACGTCAGTCCAAAACACTTGTTTTTGCAGTGTTTTCAATGCTCTGGCATCCAAAAACCCTGCAAAATCTTGCTATGTACAATGTTTTTTTCATTTTTGGCCGTTTTTCCATTGCCGGAAAGCTACCAAAATGACCCAAAATTCCATTTCAATACCCTCTTGCGCTCAGACACCCAAAAATCCTCGAAAAATGTCGAAAACACCACCGTATTCTGGTCTCGGTGCGAAACCGTTTTTGGCCCCCCCCCAGCTAAAGCTGATATAGCGACTGCTATATTAACAAATGTCATTGAGCATTTAGTGTTGCTGTTTTGCCCCCCAATAAGCACGCCTTCACCGCCAAAGCGGTGTGGGCGGATTTTAAAGGGTAGACTTCCCAGGGTTTTGACCCATACCATCAAGTGATGGTTAAGTAATGAATGGTTTATGAGTCAATGAAATGCTTGGATGGGTTTTCAACATTTTCATGAACAATGTAGGTTTATCAATTAAAGGTGGTTTATTTTTGAATGCTACTATTTAATGGTGAACCCCAAACATGAACATTATCATGAATGTTTCAATGGGTTGGTTTCCCCTTAAACCAGTCGACAAGACCAGGAATGCTTACTGTAGGTGCGATGATGAATCCTTAATCATAGCAATGGATGAATTATCCATAATTTACTGGTCTACATTATACATGCATCCATTCATCCATTGCTATGAGTGTTCTTTTGACCTTGGGGATTTTGATGGATTTGCAGAGCCACGCAGCGGTGTGACCTTCAGGTGAGGGTCGGCTATCTGGGGAAGCATTTCAAGTCCAAGGTGGGGGCACGGACAACGGCTAGGCATCGAAAAGGACGGGGCAACGGTCCAGACGATGCACGGACTAGCACACAGAGGTTTTTACTTGTGAAGGACATGCCAAGGAGCTACTTGCGTCATGAGATATTTCATGGTCTTTCATCCTAGATGAACGTTTTGATCAGTTTTGCCTTGTTCTGGTGAGACAGATTGGGGCAGGGTTCACCGCCCGATTCGAAACACGGTCTTCATCTATCACGCTCGGTTTCGCCACAAAGAACTGATACGAAGCACATTGATGCACATCACAGAAAATAGTTTTAAGATGTTTTAAGTTAAGAAAGATGATGCGTATTTATCAGTTATCAGCATCAAAATCATCAGGTTTTCCGAAGTCGGTGACAGGTGGTGGATTCGTCCCTGAACCCAGTGTGGAACGAGATGACCCATGCCTACCCGCGCCTCCGCCGCGGATTTGTGGATGAAATCCATTGCGGATGTGACTTTTCCACAGAATTTCAGGTATTTCAATGGATGGAATTACAGTTTCAAGCCATTCCATGCCATTCCAAGGGCCGTTTTTTGGCAGGGTCTATCTCAATTGGGAAGATGGTCACCAAGTTTCACCAACTTGCTGCATCTCAGCATATCTTAGCTGTGATGCGGGGGCACCTCCGAAGCTGTAGGGTCTACACGCTCTTCCAGAAGGTTCATGCCTTTGTCTCAGACAGCGACTTCTGGACACCCAATGTCGGGGAGCTCAGTGCAAACAATGAAGGGTTGAGACTGTTGAGATGAGCAATGACCAGCCAACCTTTGAAAGGTCTCGTGGTGTGTCCCTATGTCTTTGTGCCCTGCAGGATGCCATTGGTGGCTTGAAAGATATCTACATCCATGACATTATCCATGTGACCGAACCAAAGGACGCAAGCGGCAAGCCGTTCTTTTTGTTTTTTCGTTGTCCGGTGTGCAACAGATTCAGGGGACTACTGTCATATCATATAAGTCTTAGTCGTCCACTACGTTTCGGTGTACCGTTGTATGGGAGTCGAATGTTGAGACCTGGCTGTTTTGCAGCTTCCTCCGTGACAGCCTCAGGAGTTTGACCTCTACAAGAAGGATGGCACGAAAGTTGAGAATGCCAAGGTGCGGACCGGCGGAAGATGAGGACGTCGCTTGCGCTTCAAGAACCACTGGGAGAAATCTAGCCAAATGATGCCAAATGGCTATGGGTCAACATTGAAGACTTAGGGACCACTGATGTTGGTGTTGATGAGATGTCTTTAGTATACAGTAAACATGTTTTTGACGATTGTTGAAGCACTGTGCTACAGTAACCATGTTAACCGTCCATTCAATGATACCATAAACTAAACCATACCCGAAATCATCATTTTTATGGGTTGTATAAACCATCCTCAAATGATAGTTGTCTATGGCAGCATTGGCTTCACGATCTATGTAACATCATTTGACCATATGGGTTTGTCTAATGGGAAATTGAAAACATAGGGAAAATGAGGCTTTAAACCATCATAAACCATGATAAATCACTAGATTATGGGGAGCCCCTATTTTCAGACCAACCACATTTTTGGTAACTAAAAAAATATATCACCATAATAATTCACTAGATAATGATATTAACCATAATAAACCACTAAAATGTAACCATCCATTTTTGGGTAAGTAAACGCTTCGCCGTGTCAGCTGACCTTGGCCTTCGAATGGCGCGAACTGAAGCTGTCGGAACCTTCCGAGGCCGCAGTGCAGAGTTCCGGGTTGGATGAGAATATCCCTTTTCAATGGGACGTGAAAACGAATAGATCCAAGATAGAATAACATACAAAACCAGGTTTCGAGTTGTTCAGAGGGTATCTACTAGTAAAGGGAAGGGTTTACAGCAACACAAAGATGTGAAAACGATCATTTTGGACATGATTGAATGATTTAATCAGCATTGAGATGGAAAATGTCAACACCCAACTCATGTTTGGTTCAAGTTGTTTTTTTTTTGTGTGTGTGTGAGTGTGTGAGGAACCACCCAAACATGCAGCAAGGCAATCCATGCTTTTCTATGATATTTCCATATTCCTGAAGCCAATGCAGTGGTTTGAAGCACCATGGATTGGGAAAATCAGCAAAACGGGCTGATGATCCTTGCTGGCTCAGAGTTGACAGTGAACCACCAATCAGTTTTTTTTTCTCCATTTTTTTTGGTTGGCAATGGGGATATCACAAGGTGAAGATGGCCCGGGAGAGCAGCTTGAAAGAGGGCCCCACAGATTTCCCGCACGTCATCTCTGTGACTCGGTGAATTCATCAAGGCCTAAGGGCCCCTCGTTGAGGTGAAAGTGATAAGTGGTTTAGTAAGCCCTTAGATATTATATCTTCTTAATTCAATTTTTTCTTAGTGGTTGTTGGTGCTTAACAAGCCCAAGTGGACTGTAGTTATGTATAGGGTATGATGTGTTATATAACATATACGATATGATATAACTATAAGATATGATATACAATAAAAATAAACAATATCCACTATATGACATAGACTACATACAGTAATCTATTGTAGATACAATTAGTATCATATATAATAGTATATTATATATCTACTGAAGATATGTTTAAATAAAATGAAAAGTAACACCACTATATGATATATATATATAGTACACAAGATAGCATATGATATACTATATATATATCTCATATATAACATACACATACATATCATTTTTGCTCCTCTTGGTCCTTGTTCAGGGGCTCAACTTAAAACCATTGTAAAGGAGGAGCTGAAGAGTCAAGGTACTCTCAAAATTCTGCGAAGAGACGATGATTTTTTCGGTGATTGAAAGGATCCAGAGTCTATAACTTATTGATACCCAGTGTCCAATACCTATGATTTTCAGCAGGGCAAAACCAGCAATTGCCCCCCTCCTGAGCAACTGCCACATTTTTTCATCACCGTGGCAACACAACTGGCGAGAACTTGAGGTGTTGATCGACAAGGTCATTGGAAAGCCCGAACTGCAGGTGCCATTTGGTTTCTTTTCAACTGGCTGGTTTGGAGTTCAGGAAATGCACATCTGATGTGTCTGTTTGATTGTGGAAACAGCTGAAAATATGCTTGGATCATGAACTCTGCTGAAGATCTTTTCATGGGCCATGAAGTGGACGGTAAATCCGCTCAGAAATCCACCGTTGTTCAGCTCCATCATTAATGGTCGGTCACATCTCCTCAATATATAATTATCTATTCTATACTTATCTCTGGGATAGTGATAATAATTATTAATAATTGTATCTAATATGATAATTATCACTATCCCAGATATTAGATATGTATAATCTATGTATAATTTTATCCTATTATAATATAGATAATTATAATAGATAATACATCCCATTATAATCTATGTATAATTTATATCTTCATGATATCCGACACATCTGCCCTGGGATGTCACAGGAAGGCTTCAAGGTGGGTTGCGAGATTCCACTGGACGATGGCGAGGCGGGTTGCGAGCCCGAGTTGATTGCTTCAGATTATACGATGTATATCTATCTATATAATCTAATCTTACCTTATCTGATCTAATCTTACCTTACCTTATCTAATCTTATCTAATCTTATCTAATCTTATCTAATCTTATCTAATCTTATCTAATCTTATCTATCTATCTATCTATCTATCTATCTATCTATATAATCTAATCTTATCTAATCTTATCTAATCTTACCTTATCTGATCTAGTCCTATCTAATCTTATCTAATCTTATCTAATCTTACCTTATCTGATCTAATCTTACCTTACCTTACCTTATCTGATCTAATCTTATCTAATCTTATCTAATCTTATCTAATCTTATCTAATCTAATCTTATCTATCTATCTATCTATCTATCTATATAATCTAATCTAATCTAATCTTACCTTACCTTATCTAATCTTACCTTACCTTACCTTATCTGATCTAATCCTATCTAATCTTATCGAATCTTACCTTATCTGATCTAATCTTACCTTACCTTACCTTACCTTATCTGATCTAATCTGATCTAATCTGATCTAATCTTATCTAATCTTATCTAATCTTATCTAATCTTATCTATCTATCTATCTATACAATCCAATCTTATCTAATCTTATCTAATCTTATCTAATCTTACCTTATCTGATCTAATCCTATCTAATCTTATCTAATCTTACCTTATCTGATCTAATCTTACCTTACCTTACCTTATCTGATCTAATCTGATCTAATCTGATCTAATCTAATCTAATCTTATCTAATCTTATCTAATCTTATCTAATCTTATCTAATCTTATCTATCTGTCTATCTATCTATCTATCTATCTAAATCTATCTATCTATCTATCTATCTATCTATCTATCTATATAATCTTATCTAATCTTATCTAATCTTACCTTATCTGATCTAATCCTATCTTATCTTATCTAATCTTACCTTATCTGATCTAATCCTATCTAATCTTATCTAATCTTACCTTACCTTATCTAATCTTACCTTACCTTACCTTATCTGATCTAATCCTATCTAATCTTATCGAATCTTACCTTACCTTACCTTATCTGATCTAATCCTATCTAATCTTATCTAATCTTACCTTACCTTATCTTATCTTATCTTATCTTATCTAATCTTATCTAATCTTATCTAATCTTATCTATCTATCTAATCTAATCTTATCTAATCTTATCTAATCTTACCTTACCTTACCTTATCTAATCTTACCTTACCTTACCTTATCTGATCTAATCCTATCTAATCTTATCTAATCTTACCTTACCTTACCTTATCTGATCTAATCCTATCTAATCTTATCTAATCTTACCTTACCTTATCTGATCTAATCCTATCTAATCTGATCAAATCTTACCTTACCTTATCTTATCTTACCTTACCTTACCTTATCTGATCTAATCCTATCTAATCTTATCTAATCTTACCTTACCTTATCTAATCTTACCTCACCTTACCTTATCTGATCTAATCCTATCTAATCTTATCTAATCTTACCTTACCTTATCTGATCTAATCCTATCTAATCTTATCTAATCTTGCCTTACCTTATCTTATCTAATCTTATCTAATCTTATCTAATCTTATCTAATCTTATCTAATCTGATCTAATCTTATCTAATCTTATCTAATCTTATCTATATATATATATTTATTTATTTATTTGTTTATTTATACTAAGTTATACTACCTGATTTATTTGGGAATATGATGAACAGTTATTCTAGTGAAGACTTGATTTTATCCGCGGATCACCTCAAATGTCCAAACCGCCACTTGACCGGGCGAAGCGTTGGCCCGGGGAAGGGTTGGTCACTATAGTAATTGTATACTGTATGGTTGATATATATATATATATACACATGGTAATTATATATATATACAGATATGGAAATAGTAATTATCTATTGGCATTTCCACATATTTCCCTTCTCAACGGATATGATATGTTGCAACTCTTGAACACTGAAAACATGGCTCATAGTCAGCAAGCTGACACCTTCACCAGGCCTTTGAGTTTGAGTCGTCCTATGCCAAGAAGGAAGACAGCTACACGAGTCAGTTCATCTACAAACGTGTACTGAAGAAGATGGATGAGCCTTGGGGAAAAAAAAGGCTGTGAAATTTGTTGGCAGTGGCATAACCCAAGTGTGGATCAACTTGGAGCTACATTTTTGCATTTGACTTGTTTGGTGTTGTTGAAACAGCCAGGTACATGCACATGGATCGATCTTTGGGTTCATCTCCAAACGTAGCATCCTTGAAACCAGCCCTCCAAGATCGGAATGACTTGGGGTGTGAACTACATCCTCGGCAGCCGAGGAGAAGAAGATTCCTATCGCACAGCAAGCAGAAATCACAGGCGGCATTTGTACAGCTCAAAGCATTGCCTCCCCCCCAGAGCCACCAGTCATTTGGGTTTGTCAAAAATGGGGCAAACACGAACATCTCATGGTTGATCATAACTTACTGACTTACTCCATTCCATGATTCCATCTCTTGGTTTGATACCTTGTGGGTAGATACCCGCCGTTTTGAGAGAAAACCATTGTGGTCGGGAACCCTGTTGTCTGGGGCATTCCCCAGTTTGGGGAGACGCACACCGATGATGTGCTTTTTGTGCTGTCAGGTCTTACGAAGGAGCAGATTGAACAGTTCAGGAAAGGCTTCAAAGTACATGTTGTGCAGCTCATCTGCAGGTTTTTTTTTGGGTCATGGTCCTTTTTTGTTGGGGAGTGAATGCCTATCAAGGCCCCCAAGAAGGAACAAATTGTTTTGCGACGGTCTGGCGCCAGCAAGGGCTGCACTGCACTTGTTCATTTATCCAGCCGAAAAAGGCAGCTGGAACTGGAGTTGTCTCGGAGAATTTGCAGCGTGAACCGTTCACCACGATGATTTTGAGCTGGACTTTTGTTGGATAACTTTCATGTGGGCAACTCTGTTCACGGACGATTTCAGCTGCAACCTCGGTCGAATTGAAGCGCTTATCAGCAACCTAAGGCCTGAATTTGATATTGGCAGCCAGAACCATGCGGTTATGAGTCTGGCAGAGATTCAATCCAAGAGTTTGAAACTGTCCCTCACGCAGGCCCAGTTTGGAAGGAGGGGGTTGATAGCTCATTTATCGGTACAGCCCTTGTAAGTCACACCAGCCTGAGAAGGAACTTTTGGTGCTTGGCCAAAAAACATATCAGACCATAGGATACTATAAGTATAGTAACCCCCAATGAGATAGAACAATAAATCCTATTAGAACTGTGGTAATTTGTTTTTCAGTTTTCTTCAATCTTTCTGGGGTGACTTAGTACATAGGATATGAAACAGTTGATTAAGACACATCCTGAGATGCAGTTTTCGACGTCAAGGAAATTGAAGAGAAAGGCGAAAACCCATCCATTGGGTTCTTACTTGGATGCGCATCCCACTTGTAATCCATATACAATCCATATAATCCCATAATAGGGAATATTCCGTATGCAACTGGGGGTATAGTATACATAATCTATTTACTAGTGGGATGCAGCCGCAAGTAACCCAACTTTGAGCCACAGCCAATCACACCCAAACCCTACAGGCTGGAAGGGTCATTGACACCGTCGAGCTCCCCTTGGCGAAGCAGATCGCAGAGGAAACGGGGATCGTGACCTCACCAATGACCTAAAACAGCAACCCCCACAAGAATCGAAAAGTTGCGGAAGGCTGGGTAAAACCTGGTCCTGGATATGGGGGGAACAATGGGGAACATCATTTATTACCATGGAGGAATTCCGGCCCTTCCTGTGCAGGACGAGGGGCAACCGACGCCAGTGTCTCTCAAAGGCATTGGGCATTTCTGGGGGCGATCTGTGAAGCTCTTCGGGTTTGGTAGAATGGGGGGAGTTGACATGGATGATTCACAATTTATGGGCTGTTTTTATTGAAACATGTTTTTTTTTCTTGGGAAAATGATGAATCAAACCAAGAAGTAGCTGGTGGCTGCTGATAGTTTTGGGATGTTGTGGGATTCAGTGACTCGGGAGTGGACCATGAAGAGTGGTGGTAGAAGACCCACTTTGTGAACTTTTTGTTGGATATGCGGTTAGCCTATTGATACAGATGACACGTGCTTTAACACCCATTCAATAAACCTTTTCCTGCCATATGATACACCCACTGGTCAATCAATTCCTTTGACCTTCCTGCGCGGCCGGGTTGCTGCCTCGGAGGGGTGCCATGAGCAAAGTTAGATTATATACCCATGGTCGATGGTCACCCCCTCCAAGTACTAGGACTTCCCAGGGCTTCCCAGGGGTTACTATATACTATATAATATATACTATATACTATATACTATATAATATATACTATATACTATATAATATATACTATATACTATACTATACTATTCTATACGATACGATACTATACTATACTATACTATCAGGTCGCGCCGCCCTTGGGCAACTGGTGTTTTTTGGCGCCTTTTGTTCTTTGCGCTTTGTGCTCTTTTGTTCTTGCGCCATTATCAGCGAGCGTTGCAAGCTTTGTCCAATTGTTTGAGAAAGTGCAATGGAACATTCCCCGACAAGTTAATTTAAGTTGTCGAAACATAAGTATGTGTATATATATATAGATTATATATAAATATACATGTGCTATATTATATATATAACCCAGGCAACCCCGAAGTTCACGAAGCATACATGACGTGAGCAAGTTCACAGGGACGTCAACATCCCCCCCACCCACCGCAAACCCTAAAAAAAACCAAAAAAAGGGGTTTCGTGACCAGTTGCCTGGGGGCGGCGCTGGGTTCTATCATAGCCCGAGAGGCGACGATCAGATCTGGTGTAGGATCACCATGCGCCGCCCGGTGAAGTGAGCTCTGCACCATGACCTCGGTGCTCTGGTTGCACGGCGGGTGAACCAACCGACGTCGTGGGCCCAACTGCTTTGAAAGATCTCATTTCGGGCGTGTCTCAAGACTTGAGTCTCTGTTTGCCTGTGGCGTTCAAAACTCATGTAACTCAATTTTTTTAAGATGTGTTTTTAGTTTTTTTTGTTCCCGTGTACTGTTTCCCTTTGCGCAAGTTGAGACCTGCCCGCTCACTCCCGTGAAACTTGGCCAACAAAGCCATGATGCGGCTGGTGAGAGTTTTTCGTCCCTTCTCCAACAAGGAGTTTGGTGGGGGCAGCTTAGTGGCAGTTGAGTGATCATGCCGACCAAGTGAGAAAGATTTATTTCTACCAACAGGGAGGCATTCTGCAGAATCAGAGGCAAAACAATGGTTGGATAGATAGCCTGAACATCCTTGAGCACTAACATATGGAACTCTAAGGTCCAAAAGAATATATAATACTATAGTTACTATATAATCCATTTAGGGGGCTCCAAACTTTGTGTTGACTTTCAGGGAAGTAGTGGTATCCAAGGACAATCTCCAGGCAAAAACGTGCACGGTCAAGCCGCTGAGGCACTTATGGACTTATGGCGGTACTGAAAGGATGGACTCCTCTTTTTGTACCATTTTTTTTGACCCATGCTCCGGTAATTCAAAAAAACATGTCAAGGACGCCAAGAAAAGAGTGTGCTTCAACAGTCAATCAACCAGTCTGCGCATTCAACAGTCTTCCCAGTGTCTCCAGTCGTCGGAATCTCTTTCAAAGATTGCTCAGGAACTTGGGACAAGAAATGAGATCACTTCTTTCACTTGGCGGCTGATTGACACAGCTTTTGACTCATTGCTCTGAACATTTTCAGAGGGAGCGACGCTGAGTGTTTGTCACCTCTGTTTTTTTGCGGACTGGCATCATTTTGAAAAATGTGCGGCAGTGGCGATCAAGCCTCGAAGATCTCATTGGGAACTTAATATACACTCTTCACTATGAGCTATCAATTGCTCAGATAAATATAGATAAATGGTATGGTATGTATATGTATGTATGATTTTACTGTAATTATCTGAGTTGTTGCATCCTTTTTCATAACTTCTTATCACTTTGCATCACTTTAGATCACTTTAGATCATTTTGTAGATTACTTTACATCACCTATCATCACTTGTCCGCATTTTTTCGAGGGAAATCTCAGGCAAAGATCCAGCGATTGCCCATGTCAGGTGCAGCGTAACCTGGAGTTAGCCACACAGCCGCACTGGACGAGCATAAAGGCCCGGTGTGTTATGTGTGGCAAGCCTTGATTGGGATGGGGTCCTAAAAAAGATAGACAGTTTTTCCAGGATCTTACCATGTGAATCCATGTGTTATAGATTGATGATTATAAACCACAAGTTGCCAGGTTTATCAACTTTTCTAGAGATCTAGAGTAGCGGCTCGCTTTTTGGGGGGATGCCGCATGGGGATACGGGGTTGGACCAAAACCTGTGAAATGCCATGATTTTGGTCACCCATGAAACGGGTTCACCAGGGGTACGGAGTTTTGACCCACAGCCGCTGTACAACATGGATGGATTTATACCAATCAAACCAGAAAGACGTTTTACAGGGTATCTAAAATTGGCAAATGTAAACATATTGGCATTTACTGCAAGTTATAAGTATTATATGTTAGATGAAGTAAGATTACACATTTGTATGTAGTAATCCCATGAAGAGAA
Organism: Cladocopium goreaui; assembly: GCA_947184155.2. Lineage (NCBI taxonomy): Eukaryota > Dinophyceae > Suessiales > Symbiodiniaceae > Cladocopium > Cladocopium goreaui. The sequence goes on along the minus strand of CAMXCT020003013.1, from coordinate 494,285 downwards.
ACATATATTTGTCCCAGAATGATAGACTATATAGATCGTATAGATGATACCCTCTGGTAATTTAACATAGCTATTGAAAATGACCATTAATAGTGGATTTTCCCATTAAAAATGGTGATTTTCCATAGCTATGTTAAATTACCAGAGGGCATGTTCACCGAAATTTCTTTCCAACTTCTTCAGGTGCCCATTGATGTTGCCGGCCAATCGGCCATTACGCCAGTGGCTTTGGCGGATCAACCGGGAGGACACGCCGAGCCGTTAACAAAGCCGTGGGTTTTCCCTGTTTTTCCATCACAGATATCACAGATGTTGGATGTTTTTGGAGGATTTTGGTGCCGGTGCCCAGTAAAAATAACGCCTAGATTTATGTCACTTGAGGGCTTGGATTGTCACCTCACAACCTTCTCTGGAAAATTTTTGCAGATCTGCCATTTGAGAAGGACATCTATGGCCATCGTGGGCATAGATTCATAGGCATAGTTATTCCCTACGGATGTTGCTGGCAAAATACTCAGCTGTCTTTTGGGGATCACATAGGATCACCCCTCTCTGCCCGGTAAAACCCTGCAGGTTTCCTGTTGATTTTTCCAAAACCCATTGATATACTCACGAAAATCCAGCTTCAGTTTTCCCATTCGTTGATTTACCCATAAAACAGGGTGATTTTCCATCGTTTTTGGTATGTTTCCCATAAAACATGGTGATTTTCCATGGTTTTTTGTATGTTTCCCAGAGTTATTACACAACAAAACCATGGTTTTCCCAAGCACCGCTGATGGTCCCCGTTTTCACCGAGGTGTGGCATCAACAGCTGAGCGTCTCGGAGCAGGATCTGCTAGCAGCTGCTAACAATCAGGGGAGGGTGCGAGATGCGATTTAGGGTGATGCGAAAAACAGCTGGAAGGCAACGGATACAACCAAATGAACATTCTGAATAGATCTGAATAGCAGTCTGTACCCCAGCAGAGGATAGATATTGGCAACAACATTCAGCAAAAAGATGCAAACATTCAGCGGGATGATTCTTATGGATTTGGTATTAAAAAACACGATGTTTTTAAGCTCTTTTCAGTGTTCCGATTTTTTCACAGATAGACACCCGCAACCTCCGAAAGATCGGTTGTAAGCACACTCCAACTTGTTCTGCATTGTTATCATGAACAACCACTGCCCAAATGTATCCAAATGTGTGGACACAGGCCAAAGCTACATCTTTTTTGGGACCGGTGGAGTTTCTGTTGACCTTTTCTGGCTGGATGCTTCCAGGGTGGCAGTGCACTTTCTCAAGCTCCAACGTACATATTGTTCCTGAACCCATATTCCTGATAATCCCTGCCCAGCAAAACCCCCCCAAACCGTGTAGTATGGAATCCAATCGTTTCGGACTCAGGAGAGTTTCATATTGGGATGTATTTATCATACGACTTGTCTGAAAGATTCGCAATCTATGTGCGAATTATCCTGAACAAAAACATGAAACACGTATGTTGCAATCCCCACATGGCTAAAAATGGGCTACCCTCACTGCGATTTTAATGGATATCATATGGATATCATATGAGATGATCCACTGGACTTAAACCATGAAACCAACAGGGATTCCCTCGTGCCTTTAGGACGCTTCGCACCAGCTGTACATTCGCTGCTCGTCGCAAGCGGAATTTCACCTCCCAACATGCGATGCTGTCGTATCCCTTTCCCATAAATGTCACCTCCCCAAACAAAAGCCTGGCAAAAGGGGGATGGGAGTCGTAACCCCGGGTAACCCCCTTTCACCAAGGCATGGTGCTCCATTCAGACTACATCTCCAGCGACTTGCGATTCCAGGCAGGTCTGTGGAGGTCACGTGGGAAAAAGTGGTTGAAGAGGGCACAAAGCCTCCATGTCCACATTCAAACTCTCAGAATTTCAAAAAAATCCATGAATTAAGATTGAAAACTCTCCAGATTCAAAGACTGGGTGCAGGATTTCTCTGTTGGCCTTCCAACCAGCCTGAAGGGGCAGTTGATACTGAGGGATGATCGGGATGCACAGCAACGATTTTCATGTTTTTTCATGTTTTTTCTACCTGAAAGTCAGTCACAAAGGTAGGAAGAAATCTGACATCCTCGGCAAGAGAAGAAAGGAACTTCACTGGAAGGTGAACTTTTCAGTTCCATGTTCAGCAGTTCCTACTTGCTGAGCAGGTGAAATTTGAAGGCCGGAACGTGGCAGACAACCAGGCACATGGGTCATTGGTCACATCGTTTGGAACTATGACATTTTTGGATCCAAAAAAATCGGAGGTGCCATGGTTGCTTTGCATGGAGGGATCGCAGCCTGCAGGGTTTTACGGGAGGCCAAGGGAAACAACCACTGGGTGCCATCATCTATGTCGAATTGTATTGTTGACAGACCTTCAAGTGAGGTCACTGCCCATGGCTATGCCGACATGATCGGCCCACTGGATGCTGGTTCCTACCGGCCACTCGACTGAAGATCTGCAAATGTTTGGAAAAAGTGACCCAATACCTTTATCAGATTTGCATAGATTTGCTATCTATCGAACCGAAACCAATGAAAATCATGAGGATGTATTCGATTCCTCGAACACTTTCCAGGTTGAGAGATCAAATCATTCAGAATCCGTGGATGTAATTTTATTCCACCACATGCTATTTCGGAATCCATCGTGTTTTCTCTGTAGAGAGGCATGGAATCTGCACATGACCGGTTGGTGGTTTCAAATCTTTAGTATTTCCTATTCTTTGCACATGTGTTGATATTTTTTGTAAGTTTCAGCTGGACAATGGTTAAAATACACATGCAATCAAAAATGTCATCGACCGGAGAGAAAAAACCCAAAACAACCAAAAACCGGAACATAGCATGTTTGCATTTGCAATTTTTTCTCAAACTCCATCTCTCCAGCGGATTTAGTTTCGCTATTGTTTTGATCTTTTACTTGGTTTTTTTTTGCATTTTCTGGTCGAATCTTGTTACTCCAATCATAGCAACTGTGATGATGATCCTTATTGACTATGTGAGCAGAGGGTATGCAGCAAGGTTGACCAAACCCGATGCAGTTTCTCTGAGGTTGATGATGTACTACGTGTCGGGGGCTGGTTCGAGCTGCTCTCAGTTGGTCAGTCAATTGGGGGACCAATGGCCTAGTGATTGTTATTGTTGGTTTTTTCATCATCCAACCGTTGGGGGCACCAGAATTTTGAGCCAGACACGTTTCTAGTGACTACTTAGGTCTGCCGATGATGTGACATTAAGAATGGGACGGTGACTACAAAAAAAGGAACCAAACAATACCATACAATACCAAGAATATGTTGAGGCTAAAGCATGGTGAAATTTGATTGCTTCACCTAGGCCCCACACCTGAAAAGGTGAAACTCGAAACTGTTGATTTGAAAGGGTTCAGTAGCAGTGGAACCACCAAACATGACGAGATGACACATTGTCCAACCATACAATGTGTGATACAATAATCAATCATATACAATATTATGTGTATGTGGGTTGTGTGTGGGTTGAAAGTGCAAGACCTTGGGAGGCAACATGTCTTGGTATTTTTCAGGTCCGAAAAGTCATCTGTGGGTACAGGTACGCCTCACGTTGACTTGCCTAAGGTCATCCGCAACAAACAAACCATTAATTACCAGTTTTCCCAGAATTGGATGGAGGGCCGAAGGGGGAAAAAAACAGGAAAACCTTAACCGTCCTAGCCGTAGCCTATCTTGGTGGGTGGTAAGCACCCTGACTGAGGACTTCGAAGTTCCAGCTCTGTAGCAACTCTTTGGTGGATCTGCGGCTGATCTCCAAAGCCATGCCACTTGGCAACAGCTGCAGACCGAGGCTTCCCACCAAAGTTGCACCGGGAAAACCCATGGGTTTTCCACATCAAAGCGTTCGTTGCCGTTCGTGTCTTGGTGCCATCAAAATACACAGCACCATCTCTTGTCAGCTTCGAGGTATGCCAACAAGACGGAGGAGTGGATGTGCACGCCACATCCTGAGATCTTTGACTGGATGGACAAACGAACCTGCCAATTGTATCCACATTGTCAATACTAAGGAACCAATCAATGCTTGGGATTGTTGCTCCATTTGCCTCAGCTGTGAAGAGCCCCATGATCCATACCCTTGGAAAATCTTGTAAAGCTGATCTTCCCCTTGGAACAAAGTGTACCAGCTGCCAACATAATGCTACCATAGTCCATAGTTCTTTCGGACTTTCATTGCTGGTACTCCTGAGGCTTTTGTCGGCAGCCATTTTGAGTCAAAGTACTGATAGGCCGCAAAAAAAAAGAACATCATGTTTGGAAATCCGAGTTGGACGAATCCCTTTGACCAACCTGCTCCACAGCAGGCTGGGGGCTTTGGAGGAGTGGCAAGCACAGTTGGCCAGCCTCTTGAGCAGCCCTCTCAAAATGCTGGCTTCGGAGGAGTGAGCACTGGTGCTCCAACCCCTGGCTTCGGAGGAGCCACCAAGCCTCAAGTGAAAGCAGTCGCCCCCGCACCCGACGTGATCTGGGGCCATCCTACCTCCGAAGCTGCCCCGGCGCCGGCGGAGGGATCGGGTCAAGCGAGCCAGAGCCTGTGGGGCAATCAGCCTAGCATCAATCCGTACCAACGGCAGTTTGATTTCCAGGGCACGGTGGGCACGCAGCAAGCTCCAGCCACTCAGATGCACAGCGAAGTGCAAGGCCATCCGCCTCAGTTCCAAGGTGATGCCCGACCTCCAGAGACAGCACCAGCCCAATCTGGGGGCTTTGTGGATAGGAGGCCCGACGCATTTGAGCACCGTATGCAGATGCCTGGGCAGATGCCTAGTCAAATGCCTCCCCAGCAGATGCCTCCCCAGCAGATGCCTCCGCAGCAAATGCATCCCCAGCAAATGCATCCACAACAGGTGCCTGCGCAGCAAATGCCCCCGTCCCAGATGGCTGGCCAAATGGCTCCGCAGATTCCTGGGCAGTTTGGGGGCAACTATCAGCAGCCGGGCCATTTCGCGCAGCCAGGGCCATCAAATCCTCAGATGGCTCAGCCACTTTACGGAAATCCAGCTGGCAATGCATCGGCGCCATTGAACCAAGTGCACCAATTGCCTCCCCAAGGCAATCTTTATGGCCAAGTACCAGCTTTCAGCCAGCAGCCTCCAGGCCCCTTGGATGCGCAACTTCAATTTGCGCCCAATGCAGACTCTCGGAACTGCACCTGCGGACAGCCGGCCATTTTCTTGAACGTGAAGAAGGAGGGGCCCAACCAAGGCCGTGGATTTTTCAAATGTGCCAAGCAGCACCCAGACCAGCCCTGCTCCTTTTTTGAATGGGCCGATGAACTCCCCCGCGGAGCTGCACCAGCCAACGGCACCCCTGGCTTGCCAACTGGCGCCCAGCTGCCACCGGGTCCCGCCTGCGCATGTGGCCAGCCATCGTTGACCTTGACCGTCAAGAAGGATGGGCCCAACCAGGGCAGAACCTTTCACAAATGTGGGCAAAATCAATGTGGCTTTTTCCAATGGGCCGATCAAGAACCCGATCCCCAAGGGCCTCCTTGCCCGTGCGGCGTGCCATCCATCCGCAAAGTCACGCAGAAGGAGGGGCCGAACCGTGGAAGACCTTTCTTTGTCAGAGACTCAGAGATCTTGGAGGGCTTCTTGATGCATGCACGCCATAACTAATAATTATATATATATAATTATATATATATACATATATATAAATTATATATATACATATATATAAATTATATATATATATATTATTTTCTTCTTATTGCATAGATTTCCATTAGTTTACGGCTTCAGGTTGTCTGTCGGATCTGTGTGCAGCGGCCCCCATTGGTTTTCCTCACTAAAACCGACCTTGGCATGGTCGAGTTTCGAGTCCAGTTGGAAGCAGTGTTAGAACAGGTTGCGGCTTGTACATGATGTAGTGAATCTATCACAATCCATCACAATCTATCTTTCCATCTAGCCATCCATCAAATTACACGAGCGATGGTTTGTATTTACGCACAGGTGCAGCTAGGTTTTTAAAAGGAGGTGGGTCCGCCTAAGCAAATTAAGGTTTAAGTCAAAACTGATGAAGAAATAGCCAGGATAACAGCATATAAAAAAGCCAAGTGAGGCGTGGGAAAATGAGGTCAGGGAATGAAAAACGAGGTAGGGTTCGCACAGCCTTTTGCGGTAACCTATTAGATAACCTCCGTCGCTACGGTATGGTGTTTAGAACGTGGTCATGTGGTATGAAGAGTCATGTAGATGGCACAGATATTTTAACTAGCATGAAACATTAGTCATTGCAAATCATGTTGCTACTACTATTATTATTATTATTGCTATTTTGATCATTATTGTAACAGTAGTATATACTATTCTTACTATTACTATCATTTACGATGATGATGATTATTATCAAAAAAATACTATTATGATATTTTTACTGTTATGATTTTGTTTATTTTTATTTTTACTAGTATTACTGTATCCAACTGACCCCCTAAAAGCCCACCATTCTTGCTGACACCTCATCCTGTCAGATCTGCATGAAACGCGGCTGCGACTTCTTCTCCTGGGCGGATGAGGCGTGACACGAAAAATGCCGTTTTTGAAACAGGGAATGAAACAGGGGCTTCAACATGGTTTAATCATGTAAAGTGGGGGTTAAACATGGTTTAACCATGGTTTAAGCATGGTTTAACCATGGTTTAATGATGTAAAATGGGGATTGATGATCATCTAAAGTTAGCATGGTCCAACCATCAGGGTAAATGATGTTGCGACCTCACTTCGACCGAAGCCTGGAATGACGGCTAGGATTAGGGGAACTATCCACATATTGCCAAACTTTTCAGGTTTGTGATTTGGGATAAATTACCCAGAACCATGCAAAAAAGGCATTGATGATCATCTAGAATAGGGAAAAGGTGAGGCTTTCACCGAACTTTCATCACCATGGGGATGAATTTTCCAGCGACCATTGATGGGGATCTCATGGGATGTAATGGGATATAGCTGAAACAGTTAACCAACAAACATGGGGGTATGATCTGGTATACCCTCTGGTAAACTAACATAGCTACTGAAAATGACCATAAAAATAGTGAGTTTTCCCATAAAGAATGGTGATTTCCCATAGTTATGTTAGTTTACCAGAGGGTAAGAGGGCAGAACATAGGATCACAAGATCATGACCAAACATTGGCTAAACCGGTGATCCGATGGGGAAGCAAACCTTGGTGGATGAGGGAACAATGATTTCGGCTAGATCATTTCTGGCTGAGAAACATCACAGGAGATGGTTCAACCATGTTTGATATACAAAACATGACCCTGTGGGTGACACGTTTCCCTGTGGGGGTCGAGGGAGACACGGGTGCCATATATGGAGACACTGGTGCCAGGCAGCAAATGGTGCTCCCACTCCAACTCCTGCTAGGGCTGGTGGTATGGCAAGAGGCACGGCATGGCCGAGCTTTCTGGGAACCCACAAAAATTCAGGCAGGAATCCAACAAATGGGGTATACGGTACCCCCAAGACTAATAGTGATCCACTTTTGAGGGCATACGTCATTTTCAGATAAACCCAACTGAGCAGTGGCTGCATGACACCTCTGTTGGTTTATATTTACTTATTATTGGGATTGTAGTACCCAATATCTTGGAGCTTTATCATCCACGGGGCTGGCGATCCTGTTCTTAACCGAGCTGAATTTTGTTGAATGACATTTCTGCTGTCGAAAAGTGCTCACTTTACCAGTCGGATCGAGAGGTCATGGGGATGTCATGGGTCGTAGCTGCAAAGCTCATACTGTCCACGATGATCCAATGTTTCTGTACACTGTAGGTCACCATGCTCAGTCTGCTCAGTACACCATGGAGGGTTTCCATGTTGCCAGCTTGGTAGCTGTCCCAGTAATGCCCTAAAGATTGCCTGTGGACTGTGGCCATTGCTGCCTACAGTGCCTACAGTACCTACAGTTTCATGAGGTGTTCATGTCTTGTTTTACAATTTCTTCTTGGTTTCATGTCGACTCTTTAGACTAAGAATTCCTGCAGAAATTTGGGATTCAACAGTGCCATTGGTGAGAAGCTCCACTCCTTTGAACGGAGCCCCGTTTTTGGTGGACCTATCGGTCATGGACCGTTTTTGGTCCTTGTCAATGTAAGAACCACGTGTCACTGCTATTGTGAAGGCCAGCCCAGGATATGATTAATTAGTCAATAACTCCCGGGCTTGTTACCCTGTTGGGATTTGTTGGGTACCATTATTCATAATCATTCGTGATTTTTCGGGGTCAGCCTCCCTGAAATCTACCATATGATGTGCATTGATGTGCTATGTTGAGGTTGACATCACCCCGTCCTCCCACAATTGGTTTACAGATATTTACTTCCACGAACAAAATGGATTTCATTGTTTGATGGGGAGAACCACATTTATATCCCAGAACTGTTTTTTTGGGACATTTTGCCGGAAAAAAAACCATAGGCCATAGGCCCTGAATTTGATGCTTAATCCGAGTTAAAGCCCATGGTAAACCCGAGGGGTTTTCCGAAGGCCGCGAGGGCGATGTCTGTGGCTGCCTCAGGGTTCCGGCGTTCCGGACGTTTCCGGATGCTGCTGATGTTATGATTGTTATGTATATAGTTTTATAATGTTTTATAGACTTTCGAAGATGGTTTATGTACCTTTTATAGACTTTTGAGCCCGTTTCGATCATTTTTTTTTTCATGTAAGGGTTGCATCAGGTACCAATTGTGGCTGGGTCATCTAAATTTATGCGGATCGTCAAAAGTTTTTTTGTTCTCAGGACTCAGGATGCCCCCAACTTTGGTGGAACCAACAAAGCTGGTTACGATAGACAAAGCGGGCACTCGGGGAATACTTGGACATGTGAAAACGAGACGGTGGGGGTCAAGGTGAACAAAAAATCCAGAGGCCAATAGATTTGAGTAATATCCATTAATATCCATTCATATCCATTAATATCCATTAATATCCATTAATATCCATTAATATCCATTAATATCCATTAATATCCATTAATATCCATTAATATCCATTAATATCCATTAATATCCATTAATATCCATTAATATCCATTAATATCCATTGATATAATATCCATATCCAATATCCATTAATATCCATTAATATCCATTAATATCCATTAATATCCATTAATATCCATTAATATCCATTAATATCCATTAATATCCATTAATATCCATTCATATAATATCCATTAATATCCATTATATCCATTAATATCCATTAATATCCATTAATATCCATTAATATCCATTAATATCCATTAATATCCATTAATATCCATTAATATCCATTAATATCCATTAATATCCATTAATATCCATTATACATCCATTAATATCCAATATCCATTAATATCCATTAATATCCATTAATATCCATTTCCATTAATATCCATTAATATCCATTAATATCCATTAATATCCATTAATATCCATTAATATCCATTAATATCCATTAATATCCATTAATATCCATTAATATCCTTTAGTATCCATTAATATCCATTAATATCCATTAATCCATGTTATTTTCTATAACCAGCTAGGTTTTTTTTTTAGACCTGACACTCTGTATCCGAACTGGTTCTCCGGGTCACGTCCGGTTGAGGTTATCAGTGCAACCAGCCTGGTCATTGGGCAAGCAACTGCCCCAACAAGGCGGGTGGACACGGCGCGAATTAAAGGTAGATTTTAATGTAGCACTTGATGGATTATATCTATATCTATATCTATATCTATATCTAATATATATATATCTATATCTATATCTATATCTATATCTATATCTAATATATATATATATATCTATATCTATATCTATATCTAATATATATATATATCTATATCTATATCTAATATATATATATCTATATCTATATCTATATCTATCTATCTATATATATATATATGTATGATTTAATCATATGTAATCACAACCAGATCATTTCTAATTATTAATGATTCATTTATATAGGGAAGCAGGATGAAGCAGGTTCAAAATCATTGTTGAATCATACTTACTTAGTAGCTATTGGGAAATCAAATCTTGGCCAGCCCCCCAACCAATGGACAAGTTGGGACGTAAAATCAGGCTAATGATTATGTTCATGCTTTACGTAAGATTAGTTAGAAGGGATTGTAAGCCAACTTCTAGTACCTTTCTTTACAAAGAATCAAATGATTTATAGTAGTACTTGAAGAACTAATTTCTAGCACTTCCCCCAATTTTTCATCGAACAGTCGGACACCTCAAAAAATCCGGAAATGATGGGAAAAGCATCATTTGCATACTGTAGACATCTGTAGACCATCCTGGAAATACTGTCCACCCATCTTTTTGGGTGAACTCCCAGGCTGGTGCCCCCAAGGGCCGTGGTAAAGGCCGTGGCAAGGGCGGCCGTGGACGCAAGAAGGCGCCTGCTATACCACTGCTAGAAGCTGAATTTTCATGGTGATATCAGTGATATATCAATATATATCAATATATATCAATATATATATATATTGATGTATCATTTCTGGAGGCTGAGGGGAGTGGAAGACAAAAAAACCGTCCTTCCAAATGGACATTTGATGCCTGAAAATTTCAGGACGTGTTCCAATCGATGATCCCGATGATATTTCTTCTTGGGCCAGGCCGCCATGGAAGATGACTTTGGCGGCTTTGGTGATGATCGCTTCATGCCGTATTAGGCGAGTGCCGAGTGCGATCCGAGACGGAGGTGTTTTCGCCTCAGGGCCAGGTGCTGAAAAAGGCTTGGCAGCGATGAGAAAAGTTGGTGACCTTAGAGGTTTCTGAATATATCTGATACATCAACGCTGTCATTGTCAAACGTTTGAAAGGATCAGATGGCAAATGTTTCCAGAGTTCATGAGGAATTTGATTTGCGGCCAAAAGAAGTTGAGATTAAATTGAAGGACTCGAGCACTCGCGAATCTCATATCCAAGCAGGCCTTGCTCGATGCTAGTGGAGCCACAGCAAATCTGTTGGATAGTCAGACACAAAGTGCGACGGGTACGGGTCAAATTTTGGATCCTCAAAAGCGATATTCAATTCAGGTTCAGTCTAAAATGTTCTGATGTTATTCGTGAAATTTCGTGAACACTTTTATCAATTTTGATGCGCGTCAAACTGATCAGGGCTGATCCAGGGCTGATCTATCGTTGTGGATTGAGTCTAAGAATTTGACCCATACTCCGATGCCCAGATGAAAACAGGCACAGTCTGAACTTTTCACAGACAATGCCTCCTTAGGTCTTATGAAATGCGGAAGGGCTGCTCTGCAGCTTGTGCTTCGACGCAAATGATACCGCATTCTGTGCTTGCAAAGAGCAAGTGTACAAAAAAGACTTGCACAGCTCGATCAAGGACTGCACATCAGGCTGTTTGGTCAATGATGTCAGGTCCCCATAGATTCCACTAACATGCCTGAGAAATCTTGAGAACAAGTGAAACTTCATTTAAGTTCATTGAGTTGTATAACTCATCATAACTCCCCATGAATTGAAAGATGGTGCCACCACTGCCGTTCAAAAAAGCCACCGGCGATTCGCCTGGGTGCAGACTTTGGTCGCGCGAATTAGGGTACCATTAGAGGTGCCATTCTCGGGGTGAGCAGGTGACTTGGGGTGGCATTTGCTCCTGAGACGCGTTGAATATGCAAATGAGATATCTATGTCGAATATATGATCAAAGTTCATGACTTTTCACAAATATATATATATATATACTTGTAGATGTACATGTGCATGTACATGTACATGTAGATATAGATGTACATGTACGTATATACTGTATATATATACATACATAATATTTGTAATATACATCTATTTGGACACTTTGTACACGTAGCAAATGATTCCGTGGAGAAGTCCTGCCAACTGCGTCATCGAAGTGTCCAACGCCCGATGATCGCGCGCGATGAGTGGAACAGCGGAGTGGGATGATCTTGGATCGGTGGATCTGATGGCTGACATTTTAAGGCCCAGGGACCACAGACGTTGTTCATTATTATTAGTACTATTCACATTATTAAAGATATTATTAGTATTGTTAGCATTCTTGGTATTATTGGTGTTACTATTGTATGATTATTTTTTATTATTCATCTTTGATATTCATAAAGGCTTTTATGGAATTTTGTAATTTTGTGGATACTGTAGCAACTGTTGACCCACAGCCATATGATTAACAAACATGTTTACTGAGGGGGGGTGAAATGTACACATCGACATCACCGGATTTCCGAGGTCCACGCGTGTGCCGATGCCCGACACCTTGTCGCCGCAGGCAGATGAGCAGGTGCATTGTCACCAGACATGGTGACCGGGAGAGGTCTCAGGTTATTTTTCAAATGAGGGAAATTAGGCTCACATCATGCCAAAGCAAGGAGACATTTTTTAGGGCAAAAGGGGCCAAGATGATCTTGATAGCTCTATTTACCTAGACCAGATCGAAGATATTCAATAGGACCAATAGGACAAGATGAGATGAGACAAGATTAGATTGGGTCATGTTAGATTAGATATGATTGGATGATAAGATTGTTAGATCGTTTGGAAAGAGCAAGACGAACCTCCACGGACCTCCAACCCAAACAGGTCTTGATCGATTCGGAATACATGGTACCCTCCGAGGGGAAGCAGAGCATCACAGTGAAGGCTTGGCTCTGGAAGGTCTTTTTTTTGCAGCTTCCTTGTGGCCATGGGAAAATCGAACTGAAAGTTGATTTGTAGATTTTTTAGCACGCCAGACATGACTAAGTTCAAAGCCACCCTTCAGATTTCTTCAGATTTCCACCGACGGCATAGGTGGCGGATTCGCGGCTGCTGCGAATCAAGGCCGGCTCGCCGAGCCGAGCTCGAGCTGGGTCAACCTTGGTTTGGGAGGTCCATGACCATCCCCAAAATCACCATGAGTGGGTGGTATAAACCATCCCCAAACGTATAAAATGGTAGGTTTATGGCATTGGGTTTCCCAGATGATTGATGTTTTGGTGTTTTTTTCGCAGTAGACGGGGACAAAGAGAAGCAACCATGGTCGTGGATTCGCCGTGATGATTTTCAAGTCTCAGGCTCAAATCTCCAGAGCTGAGGCCATCTGAGAGTGAAACCCACGCCATTTTCTCGCTACTAAAACTGTGCTCAGCAGCTGTAGATAGCTGCTGATGTGGCCATGGTCGTCCAGCGCCTCGCAAACGTCGCAACCAGGTGCCGTTGCAAAGGCTTCGGCCAGCTATGGCACGCCGGAGCATGCGGAGGTGAGATTCGCTGGGGGAATGTAGGCCTAGCAAGGGGGTTTTACCAAGGTTTTGACATGATTTAATGAAAGTCAGTTTTGTGATATACCCACATCTTGTTGCAAAACCGCAGTAGATCATTTGCTCAGTGTTGATTATGAAGTAGTGTAAAGTAAAGTTTTAACTGTGAGAACAAGTTGCTCCATAGATCATTTGCTCAATCGTTTATGTAAAAAGCAAAGTTGCAACTTTTGAGAACTACTTGCAAGTTATATACTAGTTTCTGTTTTAATGACAAAGCAAGCAAACATTGGCCACTCAGCCGCACATAGAAGGATCACGGTACAAGAAGTATCACCTATCAGATGGTTAGCCAACCTCCTAAACATTAACAGCGTCCCCCAAGCGATTTGGCATGGTTGATGTGACCATGATGTGAAGGGGTCGCATCGACTTCCCTGCATAGGAATTATGCTGCACCCAAAAAGTTGATGTGACTAAAGGCCTTCACTGTATATACATGACTATAAATATATACAATATACATATCAATATATACCAATATATACCAATATATACCAATATATACCAATATATATAATATGATATAATATAATATAATACAATACAATATAATATAATATAATATAATATAATACAGTACAGTACAATACAATATGATATGATATGATATGATATAATATGATATGATATGATATAATATAATATAATATAATATTATATATATATATATAATTATATATATATGTAATATATATATATATACACAATTTAAAATCCCGAGCCCACCCGACAAAAAGACAAACCCATCCCTCTGGCCGCAGGCTCTCGAACGTCCTTTTGAGTGGCACCAGCGGGGTGAACCGTTCCAGCTCTTGCTGACCACCATCATCAGCGTGGCAGGGCAGTATGCTGCACTGGGCGTCATCACGTTGACGGTTTATACCTCCAACACTTTGTTCGTGAAATGCGATAGTCGCCAGCAGCCCATCGCCGTGGCGCTGGCCTGTGAATGCACGACGCTTGGATATTTTTCCATTGCTTCTGGATGCTGGTATCAATACTGTATTGTTCATAGCAAAAGTATGATTGCAACCCAATTGCACCCCAATTCAATCCATGGTATCTAGCTGATTTTTTTCCTCACATTTTTCACAGGTCTTTTCATCTTACTACAATATTTATCCATTCTATTCATAGGCCATTTCAGCCAGAGCCACTGAATTTTAGCACGCCAAGGAAAGCCAGCATGCGTTCCTTTGTTCTGCTGGCCATGGTCATCTCTTTGCTCATTGCGCTTCGCCAAATCGCACGACAAAGGCCCGAAGGGGAACCGGGAAGCGGATGTGCTCAACATTAAAACCGTAAAGATGGAAAGAAGTCACAAATCTACCTATTTGTATAGTGTCCACATACTGTACATATGTTACACACAGATAATATATATATATACATACATGTATATATACACATACATAATATGATAATAGAGTGTATATATATATATATGAGTATGTAACACTTTTGCAGTTTTGCAGCTTGGTTTCTTTGGACCCCCATGCCTTTGTTTAATCTTTTTTTCTCCCTGAGGCTCTACTACGTCATGCTGCGGCGAGGCGTGATGCTGGACTTTGAGACCGTGTCCCCCATCCACGATCCTCTCTTCATTCTCTTAACGGTATGTTCCCTGTCACATTGCCTGATCGTGGCCTGGCAATTTCACCATGATGAGAAGAGAATCCTGGATTTGAGCTGATGTTTTTCTTTAATAAAAAAACACATTTTCCCATTGATTTTTCGACCATTTAAGGGGGAATCTATTGGGATTTCTGATATGACGCTCATTTTTTTATGGTCCCCCCCTGAGATCAGAGATCCAAGGCTTTAAGGACTTCATGGTTTTCATAAATACCATAGTCACCCGGTACTTGGCCCACTCCTGCGTATTTCTGGCCTTTCTGGCGACAGCCTATGATACAGACGCTTGGTGTGCGGAGGGGGACATGGCGAACCCGATTGATATCCGTGGGGAAAGCATGGGAAAGCCAACTTTCAATCAACCTGAGAGTTATGTTGTTCCTTTTTTGAAGCTCCCCTTGGCATTCGTGGCGAGGAAAATCAACTCTTGCCTCTGAGCAAGTATGTGGAAGAAGATCCGCAAGCTGCAAAGTCTGGATTCCCAGATCAAATTCTGCAGTCAGTTCATGGCGTTCAGCTACCAAGATGCGCAGGGGAATAGATTGAATAGGGCGGGGTTGGTGAATGATGTCATCCTGACTAGCGACTAGCCAAGAATTGATGCAGTGCAAGTCACAGTTGATGCTGGTCGCACATTCGCGAAGATGGAGACCCATTGCCTTGAGGCGTCTGATGGTTCCAAATTTCAAAGCTAAGGTGTTTGATGCATCACATGGTGGTGATTTCTGAAGATGCAGCCTCCAAAGCTGTGGAGAACGGGTCACTTGGATTGCCGATGAATGCTGATGGGCAACCATGAAATGAACGGCGCATGTTTTGGGGATACCTTTCTTGACCCATATCCACACGTCGATTCCAATGACTATACATGATTTCACAACGAAACAACGAACATCGAGGGATGCTGCACGTTCCATGAAGGCTGGGTGAAGCCATTGAAATGCTCACGATAGAGTTTGATTGCTGACCCAGATCCAAGTTTACCATAGTTTACCCTCCGGTCAAACATGGCAATGGGAAATCCCCCGTAAATGGAGCTTTCAATGGGAGCATCTAAAATCCAGCCCTCCAAAAAATGGGGGATTTGTCCATCACCGTGTTTGATTCCGGAGGGTATCCAGTCGCGGTCTCCATTTCAATCAGGATGCTTCCGGTGATGTTTTAACCATGGTATGTTCCATAGTTTTGATAACGAAAATGCAGTGGACATGGACATGTTTGAGATGTGGCCAACAAATTAAATGCCAACAACACACATGGAGGTTTCGTAAAATAGGGGTACTGTATTTCCAAATCATCAATTTTAATAGGATTTTCCATCGTAAACCATCTATTATGGGACCCCCCCAAATGGCTTGATTTCAATGAAGAAAATGTGGCAATATGATACCCAACGTCCAGCACCAGTTGTACCAGTTGTACAACCGCCATTGGACACAGCCATATCATGAATATCAGACATCCCATGTCATCTCCATGATAACCCCATTGTGGTTGGTGGTTTCTATTGGTTTTACAGCCCTCTTTTTTGGATGGCAAACCATCCATGGGAGATATTGGAGACGCCTCGTGAGGCTGCATCTTCCCTCGAAGGCCACCTCGCAGCAGGTCTATGAAGCTTTGGTGAATGCAGCTCAGAATCCAGAGGGGAGCAAGGCAGCTGGGGGTTGGTTGATATGGATTTACCATGATTTACCCCCAATTTTTGTGATAACTTTATGCACTTTTGATGGGGAAATTGACAACTTGCTGTGAATTTGAGGTTACCCTTGGGCTTTGATGGGATTTTGGGGTTCCTCATTTTCCCATAAAAAGCGTCGGACGTGGAAGCCATATGTTCAAAATTCTTCCAGTTCTGATAGTCATCAATGTGATCCACAACAAGAAATCAATCATCCCCAATTCGAAACCATTTGTGTACTTATACATTATATTTACATCATCATATCATCTCAATAATGAACCACCATATTTTAGGGGATGGTTTATTGCGGATCCCCGATTCAAGAAAGTGTTGAGAAGCTGACCTTGGGCCATGTGGGTTCATTTTTTTACAAGCTCTGAGATTCTTTGCGTAGTTGATTTTTCTGAGATTTAATTGAATTAAGATTAATTAAGTATATATTAAATATATATTAAGTATATATTAAGTATATACTAAGATTTCATTTCTTATCCAAGTTTCAGATTCAGCGTCGTGCTGAATCTTCCTGTTCCCAGTTTCTCCGCTTCTCCTGAGTTCGCAGGTTGAGGCCGGCACCAGCTTGCTCGAGAGGGCGGACCAATTCCTGAGCAAAGCGAAGCCGGACCAGTCGCGTGGCGAAGTTAGTGAAGGGAAAAGGCCCAAGCTCCACAAAAACAGATAAAAGGGGGATTGAGTTGTGAATCACACCAAAAAATGAGGATTGAATCAGTAATTGACAGAATCTATAGATTGTTTGATAGAGAAGTAGGTAGATAGATTGACATATTGAATTGTGACGACATTTTTCAATTGATGATTGGCTTCCCAAGTTTCAGAGATGGAAGAGTGGACGAGATGGTGTTGTGGCTGAAGGAATAAACAAGTTGCCAGGAAACTCCCAACCTCACTGTGGAACTCGCCATTGTTGGGTGGTCACTTCAGGTTCTCTTCCTGGACAACGTACAGTATCATCCATTGAAACCCATTATTTACTGTTTGCCATCGTATTCTTGTGGTCAAACTTGGGTACCCTAATATTCGATGGTATACTGTTTACTACGAAAGATCGCCAGACTATTTGTGGTCCATTGGGGTCTCAGATTTTATCCCACCAGCTTCATGACCTTCGGTCCATTCACACAATTGGTTTCAACAGATGACATCTCAAAAATTACAGGACGCTCACGTAGTCCGATGATTTACCATTTACCATATTATAGATTGACGCTAAAAAAACGTGGTGTCCTGGTCGATTTCCCATTCACAGCGGGCTCAGGTACGCCAAGTTCGTGCAAGAGATGTGGCCCGCACGGCTCTTGTTGGATCGCAGGCTTGAGGATGAGGACAGCAGAAGGCCAGACAAACAACATTTTTTTTGTTGTTTTTGAGTAGCATTGGTCATCCCATTTTTTGAAACTCCAATTTTGACTTTCGCCATCATTTGTGTCAGGATTCAAATCATTAAGAATCATGAGCGGTTTTCATAGACATCGAAAATCATCAAACAACTGAAATGACACGGCCATGTTGATTTTTTCCAGCTTCCCCCCGTTCCAGTGTGCCAGCGAATGGCTGAAGAGTGTCAGGTTCAAGAAGGTGTGGTACTTCATCAGCGGATTTTCGCTGCCCTTGACTCTTTTCGTTTTCATCTTCTTTGTGCGGCAAGTCCGAATCGATCTCATTGACGTGGAAAACGGACAGATTGAAGACTTGGGAGGACGGGGGGGTGGCGGAAACCAGCACATTTTGCATCATTTGCTTGGATTGCCAAGGCAGGCATCATGGGAGGCCCAAGTTGCCAAGTTGGTTTCTCATTGTTGTGCCCACTATGTTCCATGTCTTAATGAAATTCACCTCTCTTATCCTTTTGCTGAGCTTGGCTAGATTTTTCGTGGTTCTTTGCGCGCTCACTGTAGCTAGACAGGGACACCCCTTGCAGCTCTGCAGGAGTTGGGATCGCTGTGGTGTACGCCATCTACACCTTTCACCTGCTGACGCACGTTTGGACGTTGTTGTTTAGCCCCGGTGCCAAGGGAGGCACAGATCGCGGCTCCTGAAGTGGGTAAGGTGAGAAGGCCACTGCCTTCAATTTGTGTCCGAATTGAAGCCGCTTCAGTGGACGCAACCCCTTCGCAAGGAGGAACATTTCTGGTTGGTGGTTTCAAACATTTTTTATTTTCCATAATCCATGGGATAATCCTTCCCATTGACTAATATTTTTCAGAGGGGTTGAAACCACCAACCAGATTTGTATATGATAAGAAAAACATCAGGATAGATAGCTGCTCACAAGATCAGTTGGATCAAGATCCGACGGAGAACTACGGAGAACCGGGTTCCCGACTATGACCACCGACCCGATGATTTCGCGAGTTTTCACCGCTGCTGGACATCCGAGAAAAGAAGGTTTGTGCAAGGCAGTGCATTGGGCATGATTAGCTAAATCATCCTTGTTTGGACAGGGGCGGTTCATCTGAATCCCAAGGGCTTAAGTCAAAACGCTCTTGAAATCTCTTGAACAAATATTACGAGCAATAATGATACTGAATGTGTACATTCAATGAGCATGGGTAAAATGTATAGGTTTGGAAAAATGGAATGGAATTCTACGACGAGTCCATTCATTGTTCCCCGAGCCCTTGGTTTTCATTCATTGGCAACCATATTTTCTTTTTGACTTCCCATCATTGTATGTTTTACAAGAACCCAATTCTTGGTGATGTCAGCCACATTTCCAGTGGTTTGACCCACATGTCTGATTCTTCACACTTTGATCTTGAAAGCTAGTGTAGTTTTGTCATGTTTTCCTCTGGGTTCACAGCGTTTTCATTTCTTGCGCAGCCAACATCCCACAAATGTCATACTTGGATGCGCATTCCCTGCGAATCGCAGGTGGTTTTAACGGCTTTTATCTTAGATTGATGAATATTGATGAAACATATGACAAGCCACTTGGATCATCTTGGATTAAATGGCGCATATCAAACTATACCGACTATAACTGTTAAGGCTGTTAAGGGTCATAAATCACTGAGAGGATGCGCAGACATTGAGGCGACCTCCAAGGATGCCAGCTTCACTATCAAGGCCTTTGGAACCCTTTGGAACCGTTTGGAACTGTTTGGAACTGATTGGAACTGATTGGAACCTAGACATGTTAGATATTGTTAGATCATGTCTGTATTTTTTTTGTGTGTTTTTTGCTGGTAAGTGTATTTTGATGTATTTTGTGGGGATGGATTGATATTTTCGGAGCTTTGGAACGATTGTTGGTGATGTTCGGGAGTAACACCGTAACGGCTTTTGCTCCAGGAAATGGGTCGACTGACGAACAGTTCGGGGCTGAAGAAAAATATACCCTTGATCTATTGGATTATCATAATAATAATCATCATCAATTATATTAATTATCATATTAATTAACATAATAATAATAATATCATCATAATCATATGTTGGGGATGATTCTAATACAATCAAAATCATCAACAATCCCCATGAATCATATGATCATTGTTCCTTCTAGTGGGGAATCATCAAAATCCACTGGGAATCCCCTTCCGAAACCGTAAAGCTGTAGGGTCCAGTGAATGATACATGTACACATCAGGCCCCACATATGAATAGTAAATAAGTACACAAGGAAGTAAACGAATATAACTAGAATAGATAGATTTGATTGTATAGGTTAGATTAGATTAGACTAGGTTAGGTTAGATTAGATAGATAGATAACCACATAATACAGCACCTCAGGTGAAGTCAATGGACACGAATGCTAGAGCCTCAGGCAATGTCAAGGGGCCGAGGCCAATGCGCTTGTGGAGCTCGCCTTTTACGGGGGTTTCCATACATGGGGGATGACCCCAACAACCAATGGTTCATAGAGAACTAACTAAATTACACCAGCATAGACCCCAAACAGCAATAGCGCATTTTGCCCGCATGTCTTGAATCATCCAGTAGACCGGAACCCAGGAAATCATGATGGCAAAGGGTTTCTTTAGCGGCGGAATCTGTGGGCCGGAACCCAGGAAATCATGATGGCAAAGGGTCCCTTAAGCGCCGCAACCAGTAGACCGGAACCAGCAAATCATGATGGCAAAGGGTTTCTTAAGCGCCGAAACTAGTAGACCGGAATCCAGGAAATCATGATGGCAAAGGGTCTCTTAAGCGCTGGAACCAATAGACCGGATCCCGGGAAATCATGATGGCAAAAGATCTCTTTAGCACCGGAACCCTGTAGTGCCGAAACCAGTAGACCGGATCCCAGGAAACCATGATGGCAAACGATCTCTTAAGCGCCGGAACTGGTACTGGAACCAGCAAATCATGATGGCAAAGGGCCTCTTTAGCGCCGGAACCTCTATCACGCAGGATCTGAATCATGATGGCAAAAAACTTGTTTCAGCAAGAATTCAGAACCCCATCAGTTCGAGAGCTGTTTGGGGAACACATGGATGATTTGGGGCTACCCCTAGGACCCCCCACCCATATGTTTTTCCGTCCAGAAAGCAGCGGTGGAGTTTTTTTAAGCCTTAAAGAACCTGGATCCTTGACATGTTGCTTGCACGCTCGTTTAGCAGCCCAAAGTGGCCCAGATCATTGGCACATAAGACCGTTTGAGATGCACAGCTTGTTGTCACAATCCAACCAAGTACAGTAGCTAGAAAACAAGTCTGTAGAACATCGCAGCCATCTTGAATGCATCAATTTCAACATCCAGGTTTTTGTTTGGCAACGTCGTTTCTCAGAAAATACTGCTGATAAGATTGATAGATCAGATCTGATCAGATGATGCTCAATGCGATCGGTTTCTGCTCCTTTGTGCTGGCCAGCGGTGTCGACAGGAGCTCCTGCATTCGTGCAGCGGATGAGGTGATTAGCGCAACACCCAGCAATTTGCAAGAGCCTGTGACTGGTTGGCGGTTCGAATACCGTATTTATTTTTTCTCACTCTTTCAAGTCTTTCCAAGTGTTTGAACATGTTTCCATTTTGCCAACATGATGCGATTATTGGTTCTCCAGCCCTGCCCTAGAAATAAAGTCTTCATGATTAGTGACCGTGCCCATTTTATTCGCGATCTTCCCACGGTCCCAGCACCAGGCGACAACTTCTCGCTCCTACAAGAGACATTTGGCGCAGCATCTCTGTGGCGTGTCTGAGAGCATGACAGCGCTGGAACTTGGAATATACCATGGTCACACCACTGCAGTACTGGCCAGCATGTTCAAGAAAGTGATTGCGGTGGACTTGAAACAGGAATTCTTGAAGAAGGCGGCAGATACCTTAGGAAAGCTCGAAAGAAAAGTGGTATTTCTGGAAATGGACCTGTTTGTCGATGGTTGGAGCCTTTTTGCGGGCAACCGTGTGGATGTGGTGGTCATTGACGCCAACCACGGGTATGAATACGTGCGCGCGGATGCAGAGAATGCACTGCGCTACTTGCCGCATCTGAAGCACTTGGTGTTCCACGATACCTGGACGGACGAGGTGGAACGAGCTGTGACGGAACTGGAGTCTGCCGGTATGATGAGCTGCCAGAATATCGGCCTGGGGGCGGATGGCAAGGAGTACGACCACCGGGTATGGGATCCCCGAACGAATCGCACCTGGTTTGTGAAACAAACCCGGCCTGAGGGCAAAGTCTGCGAAAATCGCCACACCCAAATTTCGGGAAAGGCCATTGCTCCTAACTTTTGGGAGAAACTGTTCTTGCTGTATAAACAGCCAGTGACCACCCTGGGTATGTGCTCAGCTGGGTTCTTCCGCTTCGAGGCCAATGGTGTGTTAAAGGCAGGCAATTGGTCTGAAGGCACTTGGAAGATGTCCAACGTGTCGCATGACATGCTGCTGATACGACTTCCCAAGATGTCGCCTCGACCCATGGAGATCCATTTTAATGTGGACCGAAGCGCCTTTCTGCTGACGCAGATGGGTCACACGCATGCAGACTGGTTTGGCATCTTGGATCAGATGGTGCAGCGGCCTTTTCACCTGGCTGATGGGATGTTTTAGCAGCAACATTATTCTATAAATCTACATTTCAAAAGGACACGACTCCGCGCGCCGGTAAGACCGTGTGTTGAGAATGGGTAGATTTACACAGGGTCTCCAGTACGGATGAATTTGGATGGTGCTGGGAAGGTTTGCAGCCAGAAAACTTGCCAATTTTGTGGCTTTTCCGAAGCTCCTAATATGAGCAACGCCCAAAGGTCTGGACCTCGTCATCGGTAAGTTTCCTGTTTTGGCATCACCCTTTAGTGTCTAGGTCACTAGGTGCCTCGTTTGATGCCTCTTGACAGCTTTGACCCGAAAAGTGGAAATGAACAAGTGTAAGCGTGCCAAAGATATAAAGATGCTGAATAGCCATTTTCATAGCATCGACTTCAATATCTGCCAATGCTGTCCAAATTTCTCCAACATTCAATGGGTTTTCTGAGGTAAAGATCGATGATATCGACCCATCCCCGCGGACCCCGAGGCGATTCTGTCCAGAAATCAGGATGGCATCGAGCTGGCGCTGGATGCGGGGACCTATCTAGTCACGCCTGGCTGCCGAAGATTACCCGCCGGTCATTTGTGGTAAATGTTGGTCAACACATGACAATATTAATTCAATACTTAGGCCTGGACCATAGGCCTAAACAATGCTAAACAGTCATTAGGCGGAAACATGAGGGATTCTATATACTATAGTATCTATAGTACCAGTAGTACCGCACAAGGCGGTGGCGGAAGTTTCAGAATAGGGAACCTATAGGAGAGGTTGGTTGTTGTGAATCACGGATGGCAGAGCAAATCCACTGATGGACTGAAAGGTGGTTGGAGTTGTGTTTTTTGGAGTGGTTACAATGGTTGCAGTGGTCACCTAGTCGGTCACCTCACCCACAACTGCTGGATGTAGTGTGGTGTAGCGCAGTTGTAGTTGTAGTTGTAGTGTAGTGGAGTTGTAGTTGTGGTGTAGTGTAATTAGTGTAGTGTAGTTGCATTTGTGGTGGTGTAATGAGTGTAGTGTAAAGTAATGTAGGGTAGGGTAGTGTAGTCTAGTGTAGTGTAGTGTAAAGTAGCGTAGTTGTAGTTGTAGCTGTAGTTGTAGTATAGTGTAGTATAGTGTAGTGTAGTTTAGTGTAGTGTAATGTCGTGTCGTGTCGTGTAGTGTAATGTCGTGTAGTGTAGTGTAGTCTGGTGTTGTGTAGTGTAGTGTGGTGAAGGTGTAGGTGTAGGTGTCGGTGTAGTGTAGCGTAGCGTAGTGTTATGTAGTGTAGTTGTAGTTGTAGTGGTAGTTGTAGTTGTAGTGTAGTGTAATTGAGTGTAGTGTAGTGGAGTGTAGTGTAGTGGAGTGTAGCGTAGTGTAATGTAATTAGTGTAGTGTAGTGTAATGTAATGCAGTTGTAGTTGTAGTTAGTGTAGTTTAGTGTAGTTTAGTTTAGTGCAGTGTGGTGTAGTGTTACTGTAGTGTAATGTAGTGTAGTGTAATTTAATTAGTATAGTGTAATGTCGTTAGTGCAGTGTAAGGTAGTGTAGTTGTAGTTGTAACTGTAGGTTATAGTTGTAGTTTGGCGCAGTGTAGTGTAATGTAGTGTAGTTGTAGTTGCAATTGCAGTTGTAGTTGTGGTTTTAGTGCGGTGTAGTGTAATTGCGTGTAGTGTTGTAGTGTAGAGAAGCGGAGTGTAGTGTAGTGTGGTGTTACTGTAGTGTAATGTAGTGTAATGTAGTGTAACGTATTTAGTGTAGTGTAGTGTAATGTAGCGTTGTAGTTGTAGTTGTAGGTTGTAGTTGTAGTGTAATGTAGTGTAGTGTAATGTAGTGAAGTGTAGTGGAGTGTAGTGAAGTGTAGTGGTTGTAGATGAAATTGTTACAAAACCCTTACGTTTTGCTCACTTTTGACACGGTGCACAATCCCTTGCGCCGGCCACGTCCAAAAGTGCTCCGAACCCCTAAGTTTTTTCACTTTTGACTTGGAAATGTGCTTCGCGCCACAATGGCGTGCACTTTTTCGACATCTCAACTTCAAAAAATGTTCCGAAGCTGGAATGCTTTGTACATTTTGACTTGGACATGTGCTTCGCGCCACAACGGCGTGCACTTTTTTGACATCTCAACTTCCAAAAGTGGTCCGAACATGGTGTGTTTTGTACATTTTGATTTGGAAATGTGCTTCGCGCCACAACGGCGTGCACTTTTTCGACATCACAACTTCCAAAAGTGCTCGGAACATGAGGTGCTTTTAGCTTCTTCACTTGCAAACGCGCTTCGCGCCACAACTGCGTGCAACTTTTCATCTCTCATCTGGCCACATGGCTCCGCATCTGCCGCTTTAGCGAGCCCACTTTTCGACCCTCCGGAACCACAAATCATTGCACAAATCATTGGGAAAACGCAGTGAATCGCTTTCCTACCTTTTCGCCCGCCTGGATCTTCTTTCTTCTGAATTTCTCTTCTTTGATCTTCTTTCTTCTTCTCTTCTCTTCTCTTCTCTGAATCTTCCCATCTCTGCTTTTCATCTGTCCATATTGTCGGAAGTTTGACTTCTAGACTTCCTTCGATCATAATATTAAAAAGCAACCATTTTGTGGGATATCATCGGGCCATAAGTGGATATATTAATAACTTAATAACCGATTATTGGATGCACTTGCACTTGGACTTTGGCACCTGAAACCAAGGAATTCCATCAAATGGCTATTGAGAATGAGAAAGCATGACAACAACTGGGGTTCCCTATTTTCAGACAAAACTCATCAAAACTCACTTGGCTCAATTTTTACACCATGAGCATGGAACGGAGGTTGGAGGGCACCATTGATTTTATATGTGGACAAGGTTTCTGCTGCTAAAGTGGACTTTCCTCCTGAGATCCTCCAATCCAAGACCACCAAGGTTGAGCATTCGAGCCATTGGCAATACACCCTTGGCTTCGTGCTCTACCTTTTCATTAAATCTGCTTCTCATCCAGCGCAAAGCTCAGTGGAGAACTAAAGGACCGGACAACCCCACCAGTCAACTTCTCCCAAAAATGAGCACCAATTTTTGTTGTAGCGGGACGGGGAAGGAAGGAAAGACAAAGGAGGTGGTGGAGGATCGAGAAGTAAAAAAAAGTTGCGTGTGACAAAATTGTATGTGAAAGATGGTGTGTGACAAAGAAAGATGGTGTGTGTGACAAAATTGTGTGTGAAAGATGGTGTGGTGAAAGATGGTGTGTGACAAAGTTGTGTGAAAGATGGTGTGGTGAAAGATGGTGCGTGACAAAGTGGTGTGTGAAAGATGGTCTGTGACGGTGTGTCAAAGATGGTGTGTGAAAGATGGTGTGTGGCAAAGTGGTGTGAAAGATGGTGTGTGACAAAGTTGTGTGTGACAAAGTTGTGTGTGAAAGATGGTGTGGTGAAAGATGGTGTGTGACAAAGTGGTGTGTGAAAGATGGTGTGTTAAAGATGGTCTGTGACGGTGTGTGAAAGATGGTCTGGTGAAAGATGGTGTGTGAAAGATGGTGTGTGAAAGATGGTGTGTGACAAAGTGGTGTGCGACAGGCGGTGTGTCAAAGATGGTGTGTGACAAAGTTGTGCGTGAAAGGTGGTGTGTGAAAGATGGTGTGTGAAAGATGGCGTGTGACAAAGTGGTGTGTCAAAGATGGTGTGTGTGACAAAGTTGTGTGTGAAAGATGGTGTGGTGAAAGATGGTGTGTGACAAAGTGGTGTGTGAAAGATGGTGTGTGAAAGATGGTGTGTGACGGTGTGTGAAAGATGGTGTGTGACAAAGTTGTGTGTGAAAGATGGTGTGTGCAAGATGGTGTGGTGAAAGATGGTGTGTGACAATGTTGTCTGCGTCAAAGATGGTGTGTGACAAAGATGGTGTGGTGAAAAATGGTGTGTGACAGAGTTGTGTGTGAAGAAGGTTTGTCAAAAATGGTGTGTGACAAAGTGGTGTGTCAAAGATGGTGTGGTGAAAGATGGTGTGTGACAAAGTTGTGTGTGAAAGATGGTGTGGTGAAAGATGGTGCGTGACAAAGTGGTGTGTGAAAGATGGTGTGTGAAAGATGGTCTGTGACGGTGTGTGAAAGATGGTGTGTGAAAGATGGTGTGCGACAAAGTGGTGTGTCAAAGATGGTGTGTGAAAGATGGTGTGTGACAAAGTGGTGTGTGACAAAATGGTGTGTGAAAGATGGTGTGTGAAAGATGGTCTGTGACATGGTCTGGTGAAAGATGGTGTGTGACAAAGTGGTGTGTGACAAAGTTGTGTGTGAAAGATGGTGTGTGAAAGAAGGTGCGTGACCAAGTGGTGTGTGAAAGATGGTGTGTCAAAGATGGTGTGTGACGAAGTGCCACACTGCCAGCCCAGTGCCACAAGTGCCATGCCTGCCACACAAAACGAAGGTGGATGTCGCCAAGTGCCACGCTTGCCACGCCTGCCACGCCTGCCACGCAAAGTGGCGCCCCGCCCCGGGCGACCAAAGCGCGCCCAAGTGCGCCACCAGCGCCAGCCCAGTGCCCCAAGTGCCACGCCTGCCATGCGAAACGAAGGTGGATGTCAGCAAGTGCCACGGCTGCCACGCGAAACAAAGTTGGATGACAGCAAGTGCCATGCCTGCCACGCGAACTGAAGGTGGATGTCGCCAAGTGCCACGCTGGCCACGCAAAGTGGCGCGGCGCCCCGACCAGAGCCAGCCCAGTGCCCCAAGTGCCACGCCTGCCACGCGAAACGAAGGTGGATGTCACCAAGTGCCACGCCTGCCACGCAAAACGAAGGTGGATGTCGCCAAGTGCCACGCCTGCCACGCAAAGTGGCGCGGCGCCCCGGGCGACCAAAGCGCGCCACCACAGCTAGCCCAGTGCCCCAAGTGCTACACCTGCCACGCGAAACGAAGGTGGATGTCAGCAAGTGCCACGGCTGCCACGCGAAACAAAGTTGGATGTCAGCAAGTGCCATGCCTGCCACGCGACATGAAGGTGGATGTCGCCAAGTGCCACGCTGGCCACGCAAAGTGGCGCGGCGCCCCGACCAGAGCCAACCCAGTCCCCCAGTGCCACGCCTGCCACGCAAAACGAAGGTGGATGTCGCCAAGTGCCACGCCTGCCACGCAGTTCTGTAGATGGTTTGAGAAAGATGGTGTGTGACAAAGTTGTGTGAGTGAGATGGTGTGAGATGGTGTCAAATTTCTGTGAGTGAGATGATGTGAGAAAGATGGTGTGTGTGACAAAGTTGTGTGAGTGAGATGGTGTGTGTGACAAAGTTGTGTGAGTGAGATGGTGTGTGTGACAAAGTTGTGTGAGTGAGATGGTGTGTGAAGATGGTGTGTGAGAAAATGGTGTGTGAGTGAGATGGTGTGAGAAAGATGGCGTGTGACAAAATTATATATGTGAGTGAGATGGTGTGAGAAAGATGGTGTGTGACAAAGTTGTGTGAGTGAGATGCTGTGAGAAAGATGGTGTGTGACAAAGTTGTGTGAGTGAGATGGTGTGAGAAAGATGGTGTGTGACAAAGTAGATGGTGTGGAGGCGGCGGAGGCGGAGGAAGAGGAGGCGGGATACAGAACCAAAAACAAGAACCCCACACAAAGATGTGGGGAAAAAACGCCACCGGAAGATAGGGGGGCAACTTCACCAGGGAACATTGAAATACACACACACACACCTTATGTTGGGATCCAGCACGATAACACATAGTATGACATAGTGAAACAGTTCAAAAATGTACAATGATGCAATGTACTGTAATTACAATGTATAGTGAAACAACACAAAAATGTACAATGATATACAATGTATATCATATACAATGTATATCAATATATTCTATATATATATTATGTATATATTTATATATGTAAATAAATAAATAAATAAATATATATATATATATTATATTATATATATATTGATAAATATATACTATATTTTCTACATATATATATATATATATATCATATTTTGTTACATATATATATATATATATTATATACTATATATATATATCTCAATGTATACTATGCATAGATCAAATACAAATTAATGTTTCCCCACCCGGCGGAACTTTTTGATGACCATGAGCCACGGCCATGGACGATTGGCCAAGATACCAAGGCACAAGATGCTGTCGGAAGCTGAGCAACGTGTGGCCGTGCTGGGTAGCATTTGCTATTTTTCAGGCCATTATGTTGTGGGAATATTCCTTGAACTTTCGCCCTGAAATTGAAACCTTAGGTATGGTAGGCACCGCCAATTTAGGTTCCTGAAATGGCCACGGACGGAATATGGATAATATAACAATATGATGTAATTACTGTAATATTATGACTACCAACCCTGCTAACCACTGAGGACACTGAAAATAATTATTTCTGCGAGGAAGGGTGTGAAGAATCTGTAAGAAGAAAGTGTAAGAAAACTGTAAGTTTTTTTTGTTTTAGTTTAGACCGTGTGAGTGAATGTGTGAGATTGGAATCATTTATTTTGTACTATCATGTTGCATGATTAAACGGATATATGTATGTTTAAATGTAAATCTAAATATATATAATATACATGTATGTACATCATGAAAAAATCGGACATTGAACAATTCAAATGGCCATATCCTGCGATGATGACGCAATGCAGCACATACCAGGCGCCAAAAAACACCCATAGAAATCTGAAGACAGGATTGCTCGCAGAGTTTCTCGCGCAAATCTGACAGATTTTCTCACATGTCCCGTCCTCCCCCATAGATCCGTTCACAGATTTCTCACGGATCTTCTCACAGGTCCCTTTGTACCTCACAGATTTCTCACAGATTTTGATCACAGATTTCTCACAGATTTCTCACAGATTTTTCACAGATTTCTTACAGATTTCTCACAGATTTCTTACAGGTTTCTCACAGATTTCTCACAGGCTTCTCACAGATTTCTTCCTACCCATGGCCGAAGGAAATCTGTGAGAAATCTGTGATTTAGCTTGTGTTTTTGAATTTTTGGTGGATGATTCAAGCAACTGGGCTTCCTTGTTAATGACCTAAAACTGCGATTTTACCTGGTAAATTACAGATTTCTCACAGATTTCTGACAGGTTTCTCACAGACTTCTCACAGCTTTCTTCCTACCCATGGCTGAAGGAAATCTGTGAGAAATCTGTGATTTAGCTTGTGTTTTTGAATTTTTGGTGGATGATTCAAGCAACTGGGCTTTCTTGTTAGTGACCTAAAATTGCGATTTTACCTGGTAAATTACAGATTTCTCACAGATTTCTGACAAGTTTCTCACAGACTTCTCACAGCTTTCTTCCTACCCATGGCTGAAGGAAATCTGTGAGAAATCTGTGATTTAGCTTGTGTTTTTGAATTTTTGGTGGATCATTCAAGCAACTGGGCTTTCTTGTTAGGGACCTAAAATTGCGATTTTACCTGGTAAATTACAGATTTCTCACAGATTTCTGCCAGACTTCTCACAGCTTTCTTCCTACCCATGGCTGAAGGAAATCTGTGAGAAATCTGTGATTTAGCTTGTGTTTTTGAATTTTTGGTGGATGACTCAAGCACCTGGGCTTTTTTGTTTGTGACCTAAAACTGCGATTTTACCTGGTAAATTACAAATTTATCACAGTTTTCTGACAGGTTTCTCACAGACTTCTCACAGCTTTCTTCCTACTCATGGCCGAAGGAAATCTGTGAGAAATCTGTGATTTAGCTTGTGTTTTTGATTTTTTGGTGGATGATTCAAGCAACTGGGCTTCCTTGTTAATGACCTAAAACTGCGATTTTACCTGGTAAATTACAGATTTCTCACAGATTTCTGACAAGTTTCTCACAGACTTCTCACAGCTTTCTTCCTACCCATGGCTGAAGGAAATCTGTGAGAAATCTGTGATTTAGCTTGTGTTTTTGAATTGTTGGTGGATGATTCAAGCAACTGGGCTTTCTTGTTAGTGACCTAAAACTGCGATTTTACCTGGTAAATTACAGATTTCTCACAGATTCCTTTCACCACGCAAAGGAAGCTGTCTGTGAGAAAATCTGCAATTTACTAGGTAAAATTGCAATCTGATTGCAATTTTCGGCCACCAGCCACAGAACCCGGCTGCTTCGATGATACACCAAAGTTGAAAAACATTGTGGAAGCTTTCGTGATGTGGGGTGCCAAGGGCTCACGCGCGGAAGCCAAGATAAATCTGTGAGAAATCAGTGAGAAATCTGTGATCAAAATCTGTGAGAAATCTGTGAGGTGTGAGGGGGTCTGTAAGGGGATCTGTGAGCGGAACTGTGAGGTGTGAGGGGGTCTGTGAGGGGATCTGTGAGTGGAACTGTGGGGTGTGAGGGGGTCTGTGAGGGAATTGTGAAAGTATTTGTGATAAGTGTGAACGAGATGTGGGGCGTAAAGGAAATGTGAGGAGAAATGAAGTGAGGAAGTACGGGGGTGTCAAGGCAGTGAAAGAATGCGAAGGGAAGCGCGAGTGGACCTGTAAGGGAAAGGTCTGCTACACGCCACACTTTGCTCACATGCACGCACCCAGACTGTAGTACATCTCACAAATTGTTCACATATATAAATGAAGACCCTGATTTTCCCACAGATTTCTCACAGATTTCTCACAGTTTCAGCTTACAGAAAAATCACAGATTGAAAGTCAAAATAATTATTTGGGCCTCTCCAGAGCTTGCCTAGCATCGGTAGTCATAACTGTAATATGATGATATGGGTTTGCCTGAACATAGGCTAGTCCCCAAAAATCTCATGGTTGTTCCAAATTCATGGCCATTTGGGGAGGCCCATACCTCATTTGCACCTCCGGCCTGATCAAATGTCGATCTGAGGCCCGTTTGTCCGTGGGCTAGCAGTTCTTCGGCTCAGGGCTGAGTGGATCATGAAGTCGTTGAAATGAAGATGGGTTAACAAGAGTACATACATACATTTATGAACGCCCAAACCATAGGTTCGGTGACTTCTTGCACGAACCAATTCACCAACCCTTTTTCCGAGCTCTGCAACTTTTCACCCCCACGCGTCAGGTGAAATGCTTGACGAAGGGATGCGAACGAACAGGGGTAAATGTCCTGAGACCATTCTGATCACCGGTGAATTTGAGGACCAGTCGGCGGCCGCAGAGGCGCAACGCAGCGCCAGCGATCACATTGGCAACGTGCCCCACAGTGTTCTTTTTAAGGCTGGATTTTCCCAATGGGGGGATGGGGATCACCAATCTTGATAGTATATATCCATGCACATCCCCTATGACCTATGAGAATCACATGATATATATATATATAATATCAATTATATCAATATATGATTAATATTACATAATACAGGATAATCGTGTTTAATACTACATGCACCATTATAATGACAATAATTATAGGATATTATAGGGAATCTCTTAGAGTCTTAGAGTTGCGGGATGATCAGGGGCCCCATTTTTCAGCCATGTAACTTGACCATGGCAGAGATGCGTGCATAGAAGCAACAAAATGGGGATTAAAGTACGTAACTAGGTAGCATCACCAGCCATGAAGGGGAGATAATATATATATATATATACACATAATATGAGATAGAACTTGATAGAACCGACAATAAGATATGAGACTATGGATTTGTGTCAGAATGCCGGGCCCCCAGTGATGGCCATGCAAGCATAGGGAAAATACGGTTAAAACATGTTGTCTCAGAATCGGGTCCAAATTATGAGCGGAACCAACTAAGATCATCATATGTGCGATTGTTGGAAGTTGGATTCTATACCCATAAAGGTGTGGCCATCAATCTATTTTCATAAGATTTCGACAACGCCATCATAAGGGATTCCTTATAAATCTGATGGGATTTAGGATTCCCTGTGAAATCCCAGGTTGACCATGGTACATCTTGTTTGCAGCCTTTGAGCCTTTCCTCCGATCAAGGGAGTGAACATATCTGGCAGGTACTCAAACGACTCGTGCCCAAGAAAATCTCCAAAGAAGTTGAAGTGCGGAACCAAGTTAGTGCGGAAAATACAGCAGTAGGATCCACCATCCCCAAATATGCCAATTTTTATGGGTGGTATAAACATGTATAAGCCTGTAAACAATGTCAACGTATGGATCGTTGATTTTTGCTAAAACCTAAGATTTGCTATGCTGTTTCGATTCTATCGGGGATGAAGCGATCGCCAGATCCTGCCAGATCCTGCCAGAAATCAAGTCACCAAAGTCACCAGCTCCAAATCTGCCATAGTAAATCTATGACACTATGATACACTATGATACACTATTAAATATACACTATTAAATATACACTATTAGTACCTATGACTGGAATAAACCAATCCATGATTATTTGCCATTTATTGCAATCGACCGTTGGCATGGTCATTTGCCATCTTGGAACAGATCTTTAGCCAAGGAGCAGCCACCGGTGACACTTTGGATGTCACAGGGCATGTCGAAGTGCCTTGGACGAAAGTGCCATGATGTCTGCACTCGCTATGACCCATATGTCACTAATATAATGGTCACTAACGACTGAGGGCAGAAGAATAGTCACTATAGTAGTCACTATAGTAGTCACTATAGTAGTCACTAGAATAGTCACTAGAATAGTCACTAGAATAGTCACTACAATGGTCACTGATCACCAAAAGTCATCAATTGCTAAGAGTCACTACCAGTCATAAGCTACAACTAGTCACCTTAACAGTCACCTTGAGGATATGATCTCCGAGGTTCGTGGATCTCACCGTGGACTCAATGGCTGCCGTTCGCATCGACGTGCCGCCCTGATTTGACGGAGCGGAGCGCATGTTCTTCGGGATGGATCCATGGCCTTGCGGATCTGCCAGGTGTCAGTGCAACCTCCGTTCCTTCCATTGGAGGTTGAACTCAGGATGGGAGAAAAGTCGGGCTGAGCTCAGTGAAATTCATGGATTTTTCTTGGAATTTCCTCTAAAAAATAGGACAACCCGGGTTGTCCCTAAGAAAGTTGTTTTTTTTTTGGGGGGAAGAAGTTTTTTTTCCACATGGCTAACCCGGCTCTCCGTTTTTGGGAAGGGCATCCTGGGTCATGATTTTTTAGAGAGGGCATTTTGAGGGGCAATAGACATGCTTTTTGAATTGGTGAAATCTGCAAAAATCTGCTGTGCGCTGGCCATCGCTTCTATCACAGGTGACTCAAACATACTCAAACAAACTACAGCATCGACAATAATTTTCAACTGTTTTAATGGTTGGTGACATCTACGTGGCTAACACGGACTCCCATTTTTTTTGAGAATTGCTGTTGTATATATATATAATATAGTATTATATGGTTGTTTTTGTAGTTGGTTGCCTGGGTCATTAGTTGGATCATTACTTGGAATTGGATCTTAGAGATCAATCTTACCCACCAAGATCTATTTTTGTCAACCACCAGGGATTTGTTCAACGCCTTTTGGCCCAAGGAGGAAGCGGCAAGTGGGCAAACTGGAAGCGGCGGTGGCAACAGCGGAGTGGTGCGCCGTCCGTGGGGTGCAGCAGCCACTAGGAACTTCGGATAACTTCGGAACTTCCGGCAATCGAAAGTCCCCTAAGAACTATAGCTGTTAGGTTGTTGATGGTCTGAACATTTTTGGGGGGAAGTCCCCAGAATCCTGGTTCTATCATGTCATATATATATATATGTAGTTTTTTCCCATGTCTTTTCATGTTTTATCAGAGGGTATAGATCCAGAAACTGAATTCATCACCCGGATGGCACGGCGAGCGCCTGCTAAACCGGCACTGCTTCCGCCAGGACCGAGCATCGCCTCTTGCTGATGTACAACGACCTGCCTCCCGGGGAGTGCGCCCAGGAATATGGGTTTGTCTGAAAATAGGGTATATTCCCAATTATAGCCATTTAATAGGGATAATGATCATTAACCATTGGGTTTAGGGGTACACTATTTTCAGACACACCCATATTCATACCATCCAACAGCCTTTATCCATTCGGAAGATGTCAGAAGATGTTAGAAAACTGAGTCCTCCAAATCTTAACATTTCAACTCAGGTGATCAAACAATAAGGTGATCCTCCAGAACTTGAAACTCATGTCGCACTGGCTGAGGCCACCAGGAAATATTCCTGGCATTTATCTGCCGCATGCCAGGTACCAGGTGAACTTTTTACAGAGTCGAGAATACATGGCATTTTCCAACCAAGCCAAAGAGGCTCCACTGAGAGAGCCATGGATGCTGGATGCTAGAGGTCAAAGGTCAAAAACCGAAGTGGAATTGTGATGCTTTGTGAACATGCAAACATGATAATATAACAAGAAGTCTGGTTATGGAACTGTTATGGAATTATTTATGTTTGTTAACAATAATGATAGACCCAGGCAAAGCTGGGCAGGTAGGTAGACCCAGGCAAAGCTGGGCACACAGCACGAATGAGTCGATTCATTCTAACAGAAGCCAGCTGGAATACACTGGATCAGAGTATCAAAACCAATCTATTCTTCAAGTTGCCAGACAAAGGTTCATATAAGCCAGGCGCCAAAGCGTCTCACACACATGCAGGGCATCTGCATGAGACGCATGGTCGTAGAAAAAAACAATAATGATGATATACAAGTGGAATTGTTCACAAACCAACAATAACATGGAATATGTCGTTGTTATTGTTGTTTTTTGCGACAGCGGTCAGGATTTGTCTGAGCTGTGTGCTCATTTGACGATTTCTGCAGAGGCCAGAAACTCGATTCTGAGTTGATTTGGAAACCATGGCCATTGGCCCCCTCGCTTTTGGACAAATGAAGTTCTACTCTAAG
This sequence comes from Cladocopium goreaui, assembly GCA_947184155.2. Classification (NCBI taxonomy): domain Eukaryota; class Dinophyceae; order Suessiales; family Symbiodiniaceae; genus Cladocopium; species Cladocopium goreaui. The sequence continues at coordinate 458,846 of CAMXCT020003013.1, read as the reverse complement.
GACTCTAAGGTCCCTTGGGGTTGGAACACGTTGGAGCAATCTGATTTTCTGGGGAAGCAAGTTCACCACGGGATATGAACCCTGCTGATTTCCGAGAAGCTGCGGAGATGTCTCGGATGAATCTAACATATACCGGTCATTCCCGGTCCGTATAGTCTATGTAACATTATGTAACTATATATGTTTCTATTCTATGTCTATACAAGACAGGAGGGAATGCAGCTGCCCTCCTCTATTATTCAAAGTTTATTCATTCAGCATGGGATTCACCTGCTGCATCTGCTGCATCCATCAGCAGGTGGGTATCTCCTCCAAAGATGCAGTGAATTCCATGCGTTCCGAATTGCTCGACCTGCCGGACTGGGAACGGCGAACCCGCCATGGACAAGGGAAGAAATGGCTCGTTTTATCATGCTTTACCCCTTTATTCAGTCAGTTTTTCGCCCCAATTCTATCTGAGTTGGTAGGAGCAGACACGTCCAAAGATTGGTATTGAAGATGATTTTATTGATGGAAAGGCGGTTTGGGTTCCGCGCCAATTGAGGGTTTTGGTGATTCAAGCTTCTAGTTTCTCAGGTTGGGAAGGTCCCTTGACAAAACTGTCTGCTTGGACATGTCCTGTTCGACGACCCCATATACAATCGGCAAACTGCTGACGGTAGCGGGAATCGCAGGATTTATTGGCAGTTCAGCCATTGCCGCCGAGCATGAACATGGCTCGTGACTTAGGGGAAAGGGTGTGGCGCGTGCAAAGGCGAAAAGGGGCTATAGCACTGAAGGAGGTGAAGTTGAGCAGAAATTCGAGAGATAAACTATGAAACTGCAGGGGTCACTGGACTTTAGTATATATATATATACACTTATATACTCAATCAATCTTCAGGGGTCACAGGTTTGAGCATGTTTGGGCATTGAAGGTAGGGAATGTTTGCAAGACGGGGCATCCCTGCAACCGCTCGGGGAGTCTCTCTGGTGAACTGATAGCCAGATTGGATCCTATTTTTTGCTGACCCATAGCGTATTGAAGGGACCTCTTACGAAGACATTCTTGGGATGAGCCACAAAAACACACTTAGGATGATTGCTGAAATGGTTGATACCATAATAATCCATGATTCATGATATACATATATATATATTTGTATACCAGCGTAGTTGTTGATATTTTGTACTCCAATCATGGGATTCACGAACTTCAGGACCCAGGTTTGACCCATCGCCCCCTCGGGAAGCGGCTGGAAGGTTGGATGGATAACTGGGAGCACGACCGAGGCAGTTGGGACGCAGGCTGGGCCCGGGCCACATCGAAGCATGGTATTTTTTTCCACAGTTGTTCAAGTTGGTTGCAGAACAGCTGCGATTGGTGACCCGATCTTCAGCAACCACCTTTTGGTATCCCCACATTACCAATATCTTGTGCATGGTTAAATCGAGTGATGGGATGCTCCGCAAACCAGTAAAGCACATCTGCAATGGGTTTCTGGCAGGATCTGGACATTTCTGGACCTTCCTCCTGTTGTTGGTTGCCATGGTTGTTAATCTCATCCTGATCTGAAATATCCCCCTTTGACCCCATGAATAGATCCAATATCATCCAATACTAAACCAGGTTTTCTCGGTCAGTTTTTTGAATACGATTGATTTTTTTGGGTTATGGGATGTTATTCAAATTTATTCAATTACTATTTTCAAGAATAATTATAATAATCAATACTAATATTAGGGTTATCCGATTATGGGATGTTATGGGCTAACAATTGATTGTTACAATGATTGGTGAACGGGTCTCTGTGGTGAACGCTGGACGGTCATGGCCAACGGGTGGATTACTGTGGCGAATGGAAACCCATAAATCAATGGTTAACAATTAGCATGGTCAATCATGAATGCAGTGAACGGCTAATAGTATAGTAGCTCATGGAGTATGTTAGCTATACGAGTATTAGTAGTATATTACATTATCTATACTTTGTACATCCACATCCGCTTATATACTGAACGCATTACCACAATGATACAATGGTATAGATTAGGTCGGTGAAGAGTATTTGTCACGCACTCAACCATAATAGCCATCAATGTCATCCATTATCTCAACCATGATTGAATGCTCAAGATGGGATTTATGTGAACATCGGGTGTTTCATAGGTTTACGGTACAGCGCAATTTCAGACACACCCATAACATATGTATATATATATATGTATATATATATGTATATATATATGTATATATATATATGTATATATATATATGTATATATATATATGTATATATGTATATATATATGTATATATGTATATATATATATGTATATATGTATATATATATATGTATATGTATATATATATATATATAAATATGAAGGTTTCCTGAAATGGGGGTACCCCTAAATCATCCATGTTATCTTCCGATGTTTTTACCATGATTTTCCATTGTAAACCATCCCATCAATCTGGTTGTCCCCCATTTATGGACCCCAGGTCTACCGGTTTTCGGATAACGTCCACACCTCACAGCTCACCTTAGAAGAGAAGGCGCGGAAATGCGCGGATGAAATGGGGATGACTCTGGGAAATTATGATTGGATTTGATTATTGAACTCATAATATTATTGAACTAATCATATATTATATGGTAATGTCATCATGATTTATCAGATTTTGAATTTATCATGAATTAATGAAAGCTATAATTGGATGCCGGTCTCATTTTTATTACTTCTGTTGGTTCAATCGAACCGGAAGTCCCATTTTCAGACAACGCCCAAATGCCAGTAAATATCTCATCTCATCTCATCTCGCATCACATCACATCATATCATCATATCATCGTATCATCATATCATCATATCACATCGAAAGATCATAGGTCCCAGGTCCCAGGTATCATATCATCTATCATCTATCATATGTGATACCATTATCATCATCTTCTTCTTCATCATCATCATCATCATTATCATTATCATCATCATCATCATCATCATCATCACTAATGATATCAATTTCCCAATGATTTTCTAGGGATTTTCCAATGATTTCAATTGATTTCCATGGCATTTTGATGGTTTTTGATGGCTATTATCATGGCTATCATGGCTATTCATCCCGTTTCCCCCCAACCAAAATCGCACCGCTGAGGCCATCCTGCGGGTGGTGAGCGAGCCTGCGGACTTGTCCAATGCCGATGCGCCGGACTTGGCACCGGCGGATGCAACGCACCGGAAACGCGGAAACGCCTGGGGTGATTTTTCTATGGTTCTTGGTTGGTTAAGAATGGGAAAATCATGAAAAATTAATATATCATTAATATTAATATATGATATATATGATATATATATATATGATATATATATATATGATATATATGATATATATGATATATATGATATATATGATATATATGATATATATGATATATATGATATATATATATATGATATATATATATATGATATATATGATATATATGATATATATGATATATATATATATATAATGTATATATATATACATATCTGGGTAAATTATAACGGCCTCACTGCGACCCAACTGGAATCATGGCTAATAAGGGAAATCATCCCCAAATGGCCTGAATTCAGGTTAACTAGTGAAATATTATAATTTACCCATATGTAATATATGTATGGTTAATAATGCTTTATGGTTGCTAATCGTGATTAAAAGTGATTAATCATAGGAAAATCATCAACAAGAATGGATGAATGATGGATAATATTTAATATTCTCCGGTAAGTTTGTTTGTAATTTGCGTACTGCAAGCCGTAGCCCGTGTAGTTCGATGAATCATCCCTCGAAAATGGGTGATTTCTATAGTTGTGAGAATTTGCCAAAGGGTTATGGTCGTGAAATAGACATGAAATTTATGGGGACCATGACAGCTTATTGTTGGATTACTGTAGTCATGATATGTTATAACCACCCGTTGACATACCGGTTCTTAATCAATAGAAACTATGGAAGTATTGAGTTTAACAATAGAAGAATGAGCATGCCTATTTGGTGCGAATTGGAATGGCCCACCTCTCCAACCATGACTTACTGTAGCAGAAATGTTTGTTTTACCATCCTCAAATTGGTGGTTCAGATAAACCACGCCAGGTTAGATAGCCAGAGGGTTTGGACATCATGACTTGGATTGACAATTGAGCAGTGTTCAAAACCCCTGTTGATGATTAATGGGATTATACTATCCAATATATTGGATATTGGAGAGGATCACTATTCAGTGTGGGAAATCCTATTAAGCAACCAGACAAGGGATGACCGATGGTATTGATCCAAAGTTTTCTGATTCTACATGGCATTCCATCCAACGAACCCAAATGCGCACATCAATGACTCAGGTACCTTCAAGTGATTTGAGGGAAGTTCTTGGGGGTATCCTACCGGGTATCCTATGGTATCCATATTCCCAATCAAACAGCTACTGTAAATGGGTGGTAAATTTTGAACCTTCCACAATTGGAGGTTTCTGGCATTGGGTTTCCTATGGTTTCCCCAAAATGTGGCACATCAATGACCGAGATTCTTGTTTCCCTCGAGCAGAACGGCCGGAGCATATCGGAGTGGGGGTGGCCCAGGGATGCCCAGGGTTTCCTGGGCTGTACCCCAGATTCGCCCGTGACTTGGGGAGATCCCCCATTTTGGGAAACCCCCAGATCCGTCATGTTTGTCATGTAATTTCTGCGTATTTTTTTTGGGGGTAGTCCATGTCATTCTTTGGTTATGTAAAAAATGTGCGGACACATGAATTTTGCCGAATGGGATGAAAATTCACAATATGACCCACGGTCCCACGGGCCGGCAGCGAAGCATTGATGATAAACAATTCAAAGCCACTTTTGCGCGGTACTTACAAGGGAGTTACCCACATCCAAAACGAGAAATTGTTAGCATGCTACTATAGACAATAGTCTAGTTGGTGTTCCACCCCTGATTGAGGGACAATTATCCCGTCAAAAACAAGGTGGATGATGTAATGCGGCCTTTTGCTTTGGGCCACTCACTGTTTCGGCAGGTTTCCACAGAGACAGTTTTGTAGAGGGGTAATGATGGTCAATTGAGACACAACACTTGGAGAGTCGGATTGTTCAAAACTTAATATGTTCTGTTTGAGTAATATAACCAGGCAACCAGTGTTAAATGACCCCTACACAGCCACGCTGATCATTTCATTTCCTGTTGTCCATCCAGTACAAGCAAAGCCCCTGAGTGTTTGACCAATCTTCTATCAGAATCACATGACTAGCCGCGCGGTTGAAGGTCAGATCGATTAGGACAGCTGGTGGCGGAGATTGACAAAGGTAGCTATGTCCGGTGCCACAAGCGAACGCGGCCGTGGATGTGGTGTAGCAACTTAACTAGCCGAGGGATAAAGACTTTGGAAGGAGGGAATGGTCTGCTCCTCCACTTCCATTGATCAAATGGGCCTAATGGGTTTGTTTGGACGTGGGGGATACTCAAGATAGCACTTGGGATCCTGGGGGCACTCCATTTTCAGACAAACCCACATCAGCCACAATCTTGAGGCTATTTAGCAAGAACTGGCGGAATACATATAGAAAATGGGGTTAGCAACCAGCAAGTACGGTTGTTTTGTTGGTGGTGTCATTATTTTTTTAAAACATGTTTCCATCCTAGTTGGATTTGGAGTATTTGGGATAATGATCCCAATGGACTTTGTTATTTTCTAGAGAGTTGGTGGTTTTAATTGATACTAATGGTGATAGGCAACGATAAGAATCGATAATTGTATTGTTTGATATATCAATATCTGTCTCTATCCATCTCTATCCATCTCTACCTATCTCTATCTAAATCTTTATCTAAATCTTTATCTAAATCTCTATCTATCTCTATCTATCTCTATCTATCTCTATCTATCTCTATCTATCTACCTATCTATCTATCTATCTATCTCTATCTATCTATCTATCTATCTATCTATCTATCTATATCTCTATCTATCTATCTTTCTTTCTTTCTTTCTTTATCTATCTCTATCTATCTCTTAATATGTATATATATATATATCAATATATTAAGATAGTGTATATTATATATATGTACATGTCTATGTATGTATATTTCTATACATTAATATATTTACATCTACATGTCTACTGGCTTATCTATACATATGTGTACATATATATCATAGTATATGCCTTTTGCTCCTGCCCTCCACGCCCAGTCTCCTTGACAAGGTCTTGAAGCTGAAGCCCAAAGCAGAGGCGCCCTTTCTGGTGACGCTGGCGGCAGCCTATGAGACACGGTGCACCTGGCAGCCTGGGGTTGGAGATGGTTGGATGATCTAATTAATCTAATTACCCATCAAAGGGGATGGTCATTCCCCCGTTGTACCCAGTATTTTCGGAAAACCATTCATGATGGCTGACCATACCATATATGCAATGTTTTGGCTCTGACATATGGTGTGTTTGAAATCGTTTCACCCAAGTCTTATTCCCCACGTTTTTTTTAAATTGTCGACGCTTGACAGATCCTGAACTCTTGACTCACTGGAGCCCCAGTCACATAACAGAACCTACAAACGCTTCAGGATGTTAGATGGAGAAGTGGCGAAACCATGATTTGAACTTTAAACCTCTCATAAATCTGATGGTTTCAACATGTTGCAACATGCCCTCTGCCATCCAGAGATGCTGTTGGATCGCTTCAGGATACGTTCAGATCTGGCGCTGATAGATGCTGGGTTGGGACGCCCCCAGTGATGGAGAACGGCCCCATGGCGGGAAACTGCCACTGGAACACTGTTATGACAGGGATTTTCCATAGCCATGTCTGTTCACCAAAAGGTATCCCTACCAATTGTTTGCATGAAGGATGTGTACAGGTGTGATTAGTATTGTAATTAAGGTCAAATCACTCGAGCTACCTAGCTACAGTTGGTCATTTGACATATTTAGTTTGACCACGTTTGACCATCTATTAGCCAATCTTTTTGGTGCCAAGTTTTGATCCTGACTTTTTTTTCCCGTTTTCAATGCTTGCTGGGAGAAACCCTTTACATGCACCATGTTTGGATGCCTCTCCAGCGGGATAATATAGGGTCACAGTTTTTTTGTTCAAAGAAACATGGTTTTGTCTGAAAATGCTGTCTACCGGTATACCTCCAATACCTCCAACATCCCCCCTTTGCCTAACGAAAATTCCCATCCACCGACTACTTTAATAGGCCAAAGCCCCCAAGTGACCATTTGAATAGGGCAGATGACAATTGCCCACCAAAATGGCCATTTCAACAGGGAAAAAAATGATGGATCAACCATGGATCAACCATGGATCAACCATGGATTTTGATGATTTTTGGAGACTCCCATCTCTCCATCGCTTCCCCAAGGTCCTGTGCTGATGTTCTGCCGGACTTGGCAGCAGGGGTGGATTTCACGGCCAATGCGTCTGGGGCTGAGATCCACAGGTTTTACATTGGATTTCAGGGAAAATCGACAGGGAAAAAGCATGGCTTTTCCCATGAAAAAAAAGGAGATTCCTGACAATTGGGAGGTGAACCAATTCTGCCACGATAGCCACAGCATGCTGAGGTGGACCATAGGCCCGACCTTCGTAAGGCACATGGGCCATCATTTGGTGAGTCGTTTTCACCAGAACCACAGATGGATGTTTGGATTGTTTGGTCCAGCTTTCTGGCAAGAAACTCGGGGACAACCCCCATTGAAATCTGAACCTCGAAAAAGTGCCAAGATCAAACAACCTTGAAGCCAGAGATGGAACACTGGCTGGTCAGGTTGCGATCCAGCTACCTGACACAGCAAGGAGCTTTGATGAAGGCACAGTGACTTTAGATCGAAGGCGATCAGTGGAAAGCCCACAATTCCGCCGTTTATTTTTAAAACATATTAAAATCAACCTCATTTTGCATTCCGGGTGTTTAAAATCTTTGAAATAATAAACAATGGCTGATGAGTGGTTTCGAACATGTCTATAATTTGATCTGAGTTGTATACATATAGTATTACATAGTATGTCTGTATGCATTTTTTTATGTGTATAAACTAGTGATTTTTCCATAGCCGGGATGTTGACCCACAATTTTTCCAACCCGGAGGTGCCTATCTCCCTAGCAGTCTCCTCTGTGGTCTACTTAGAGGCGGCGCTTCGGATGACCTTCCAGTTTTTAGAACTCGAAGAACCGTTCGGAAATCCATGGCATTTCCTCTTCGATTAAATGATTTATAAAGGGATATATATAGGGGTGGATTTTCCATATGTCAGTTGGCTGGATGATTTCGGATTTAACATGGGGATACTGACATTGAACCCATGAGTATGGTTAGGGGAAATCAGACCCCCCACTGGGTTATCATCTCTTTTCCCATTAGAATTGCCGTTTTTGAACAACCTAAATCTTTGGGTCATTTCAAGTCCTGTGATGTTTTGTGCTTAAGGTCCAATTGTAAATTAGCATCATCATTTGGATTCATTTATGGTGAATTGTCCAATCATCTATTTGTTGCATCCTTATTCCAGATCAGCAGGACCTGAATTTTGACTTTCATTGGACAGTAAGAAACGCAGATGTCGACATGGCACCCGTCTGTTGTGACAGTTGATGAGGTCCTTAGCGATTTCTGAGCTCGGTTTATGAACGGGGATGGATCAAAACCTATGAACCACCAGATCTAAAGGGTATGAACATCCATAAATCCCAACTATTTTGGTGTTCACCAGAGATCAGCAGACTACCAGGGTTTGACGAGATTCAACATTTGAGCACACAGCCAGGTGGGCTCTGCCTTACCACTGGATCTGGTGAGGATTGCTCTTCAGGTGGGGACTGCTGTGGTAGACGATTTCTCTCTTTTTTCCACTCAATGCCAGCAGAATGTGCAGCTTTTGGATAGACTATCTATGACTATCTATAATCATGAATTGAGATTCTCTTTCAATGTAGACAACAGCCATCAACAGCCAAACTTTCATGGCTTCTGTTCGAAACGGTTGGTTCTCCAGGTGCCTGAAGGACTGTGGGTGGGCGAGCAGCGCGGCTTCCGCAACTCCTTGGAGATTGAGCTGCCAGCTGGGAAGTGCCATGGCACACACACATATGGAGGTTTCCAATCCATGGGGGCATCCCCAAATCATCCATTTATAGCATTTTAATAGCATTTTAATAGGATGATTCCCATGAAATCAACCATCCAGTGGGGTACCCCCATGGATTGGAAACCCCATATCTTGCTCACCCCAATGGGGATCACCCCAATGGGGATCACCCCAATGGGGAGTTGTCTGTGAGGTACACTATTGAAATTGGCCAGCCAAAGCCATCCCACCTTGTCGCTCCAAGCTTAGCTACCTGGGATAATGATCCCAACTGGCAGTCCTGTGTTGCGTTGTCCCCCACTGACAGTGGGGGCCCGGGTAATACAGTGTTCATGCACTACAAAAATACAGAAATCGTGGTGGTGACTGGAATGGTGGGACAATGTTAGCCACATTTATATACATTTATTAATCCATACCTGGTTCTTTTGAAGATGGATGTTGACACTTTTTGGTCGGGGGCTGCTTTTTTTGAAGAACCCGGTATCAACTTGCATTAACCAATATTAACCAATAATAAGCAATATTAACCCAGAAGAAGTTTCCGCTTAACTCTCAGCTCAGCCAGTAGTAGCTGTATGTAGCTATCCTATGCTATCCTATGCTATCCTGCTGTAGCCTTGGCTCAGGAAGATATCCAGAGGTGTCTGGACTTCAGTGTCTACGTGCGGTGCATGCCGGTGAATCCCGTGCAGTCCTTGGATGGATCTGGCAGTTTTTTTTCGGTATCTTGACGGGTGAATCGGTGAATCGACAATCATTACGAAAAAAACAACGCCGCAGTCTCTGTCGCTCTGTCGCTCTTCCTTTCTTTCTTTCTTTGTATACATATACACATATTTTCTGCAATACACTTGTGCTGATGTATCTATTATCTACAGGTCCATATCTACTTACCTATGTGTACTATTGTATATGCACGTCTATGGCTGCAACGACGAGGCGCTGGCTGACTCCAGTTCGCAGGTGTGGCATGGGGGGTACCTCCAAATCATCCAAGTCATTAGACTGTGACTTAGTGTTGAAACCCATGGTGACTTGGGGATCCCACATTAAAAAAAAAAACATGATCTACCTTGAAGATCCATAAACTCCAATTATGTCAGTTAGAAACCATATAAACCACCTTCGCTAACTAAGACAGCTGACCGCAAATGACTGCTTCTGTTAAAGTGTCCAGGAGGCTGAAAGATAGCAAACACTTCAGGGCACAAAGCGGACAAAAGGTGGGTAAACTTGATCATTGAACCTTACGAGAAGGTGATTTTGGGCTGGTTGCATCCAGATAACCGAAATTAAGGCTATATATATATATTATATATACAGGTCCCTTTAAGTGCCATTGTCAATTGTGTTTTTCTAGGGGCATGGTTTTTAAAGCATTGAATTGGCCCCACAAAAAGTGTAGTTGGGGAAATGAGCAGCCTATCCAGCTCATGGGTTTGCACTCGTACCACAGCCATTTAGTTGCGACGCTCAAAACTCTTGTTTTGCGCTATGGCCTTTATCCGAACGCTGAAAGCGCGAGAAATCCTCGATTCCAGAGGGAATCCCACCATTGAGGCAGAGGGAGCCATGGAGAAGTGGAGTTTGAGCTACCACCCCTGATATGATACATTCTATGGATGTTTCCGAAGCCTCAAATAGGACTACCCCATGGATGACCATGACTTAGTACCTATGGTGACTTGGGGATCCACCATTCTAAGAACCCCCCATAGCCACCAAGGGAGGGCCGTAGCTGACAATAAGAATATAATTGAATGTTTGAAGATATTCATGGTTAAACCATGTGAACCACCCATATTTGCTGGGGGTTCGGAACATCTAAAGAAACTTCGATATTTTGCATTCAGAAAAAAATGCTAAAAATTCCCTGGAGTTTTCCCTTGAACTCATCCATTTTTAAAACCCCATCGATCCCATGGCTACTTGGCGGGTCAGTTTCACCATGTTTCACCCATAAAATCACCTCAACGGCACCGAGTATTGTAACTTTACCAGGGTTTCCTACCAACTTATTCCCTTAAATCAATCCGTTAATATTGGATTATTGTTGGTTCACATTCCATTATTTTGTATTATTTTGGTGCTTAATTTCGAAACATTGAATGGAATATTGTTGGTTCTTGGTTCATGTCCCATTTGTGGTTAATTTCTCAACATTCGTATTTTTTGTTTATATCCTATTCGTGCTGGTCATTTTTTTCGCGGTTTCCAAATATTCAGAAACCACCCGTAAATCCCCCTATCAATTCCCCATCAACCATTTAAATTTGTCATATCCAAAAGATCGCCCCTAAAGCATCACAATTTTCATATCTAACATTTCCGCATCAATTACCAATCATTATCTATGTTTGAAGATGTGCCCCAACCAATGGTGTGACAGGTTGACCTGGCCACAGACAAGGGCCTCTTTCGGGCTGCTGTGCCTTCAGGTTGGGAGTGGTTGAAGAAGGGAAGGCACCGCATCGATAGGAAATTGATGGGAAAACATGTCGCAAAAACAACTATGGGAGATGGAGTTACCAACAATTTTTTCCGGATAAATGGGAGAGTCAACATGAGAAACCAACTATGATATGGAAAAATACCACCGTGATGGGATATCTATGGGATATGAATATCTATATTGGTGGTGATATAATATGATATTAATAAATATATATATAATTATATATTATATTATATAGATATTTTTTTTTAATGTATGTGTACATATATGCAAAACCTTTGACTTATCCCCATGATATCATCATAAATGGTTGGCTTTGCAACATGTTTGTTGCTTCAATGCTGATCCGATAAGAGCGACGCTTAAAATCCTCAGGCGCTTCTACCGGCGTCTATGAAGCCTTGGAGCTCCGGGATAAGGACACCACCAGGCCGGTGATAAAACCTGAAGAAATGCAGGCTTTCGAAGCACTTCCCTATATCAGTGGTTTACCCTCTGGTAATTTCACGTAGCTATTGAAAATGGCCATTTATAGTTGATTTACCCATTAACGATGGTAATTTTCGATAGCTATGTTAGTTTACCAGAGGGTATCTGAAAATGGGGTACCCCCAAAAAATGGATGGATCACCATTTTCCCTACTGAAATGAATTCATTTGAGAGGCCCATTCGCCATTTTCAGACACTCCCATCAGTTCGCCAATTGGGCATCACTTCGCCACATACAGCTGGTCCACTTCAACAACGAAAAGGATAGTTTTACCAACAAAGATGAATTAATATGGTCAAAACCCATTATTACCATATTTTGGGGAATAGATAAACCTCCATTAGCAAACTATTTTAAATTACCTAGAGTACCAAGGTTTTGACCCATAACCATAATATATGAATCAGAAAAATTGGATGGATATGCTTGTAAGCAAAATCAACACCAACATGTTCTAGTGAAGGTTCCGTAGTCTATGCAACGTCAGTGGTTTCATGATTCAAATGAGAGACCCTGAACATACAGTGGTGGCGATCCCGGATCAGCTTCACCTGGTGATGGGGTCTGGATCAGTTGCCAGGTATTTGGGCAAGGGAGTGGGGATCTCAGATCGCTAGGCAATTCATCAGCTAGGACCTAGACCTACTTGTAGGGACCACTTTAGAGGTGATGAACCTGACTTGTAGGACTTGACAATATTCATTGAGATTCGGTTTCTTCACAGGTTTAATATCTTAAATTTGGATTTCAACGCTTGAATAGATAGATGAGACTTCCAACCTCAAGAATAGCAAGGTATCATATTGTGTACTCAAAAAACTGCAACAACCATCAGGTTTTTGTATGTTTTTGTCCTTGTGATGGGCCCTTGTGATGGGCCCTTCTGATGATTCTGATGTTTTTTTTGACGAGGTCTTAACTGCTGTGAAGAATGTCAACGAAGTGATTGCCCCCAAATTCTTTGGAAAGAGCGTCCTAGAACAGGCTGACCTGGGCGGTGGGATCTGGCCAACAAGCAGCGGGTTGTACATCTGGTATTTCTCTGGGTTGATTCCGGCCTTTACCTATCAGAGATCTGTGTTCCCAGGTGTTTCAATGTTGCCATCTGCAGCGATGCGTGTTTTCAATGATCTCCCAGGGACCCAGGCAAGTATGAAAGTGGGTCAGTGGTCCAGATCACACTCATACTGGTTCATGGGTAAATTGGATTAACTGGATAGTTGACCAGTTGACCGCTGAAAAGTTTGAGAGATTGTACCAGATTGTACCACCTCCGTGACGAGGATCAGCGACGGGTATGGGTCAAAACAGTTCAAAGCTCTAGGGCCAATATTTGGAGGGATGAACATCCATTTTACTATAGCAATATAGGCTATTTTGGGGGTTCACCAGGGTACCAGGATACCTTGATGGCCCCCAAAAAAGCCGTGAATCCGCTGTGCGCGAATCCGCAGGCAGAACTTGACAAGATGATGTACGAGGACAATGCAGCAGGGACTATGATGTTAAATCACGATAAGCCATCCATTTTGGGGCTCGTTTCAGATAGACCCATATTAGCGAGCGTGTTTGAATCCGGTTATTTGCGTCCTGCCTCGCAGGAGATGGATGGCTCTCAGAATGAATGGGGCTGGAGCAAAGCAAAGCTAGGCACCGACCAAATGCTGCACGAGGATGTTGAGCAAAAAAACAGGTGTTTGTTCGATGTTTTGGATGTGTTCAAACATCGGGGATTGACAGATCAAACAACAAATTGCAGTAGTCAAAGTCATGTTTAACCTCACATGTTTGGGCAGCCTATTTTCAGGCAAAGCCTAATATCGACCAACCATGACCAACCCAAGTGCGGAGGGGAGCCATTTCTGTTTCACCCACCAAGTGAATATAAGTGAATAGCACGGTGAAGTCCTTGTTATCCTGCAGGACAAGCACTCACACACACACACAGTGACAGACACACACACACACACATCTCTTGTAATTTCCAGCAACCGCCATGTTTTCTGGAACTTAAGAGTATGCTCCATGCCATTGAGAGATCGTTATCCACTTATCCCTAGCCTTCATCCGCAGGTGCCAATGCAATCCTTGCAGTGTCTCGGTCTAGCAGCTGACGAACCTGCTGGAATTGGGTTCGACGTGAACATGTAAGACGATACCAACCTATATCAAACTAGTTGGGAACGGCGCTGAGAGGCGCCTGGTGGTTTTAAGGGGGTTTGCGTGCACTTCCCAATGTAACTGCGCATGCAGCCTCGCACGCCTGTTTTTTTCACTTCTCAAAAGCTACTTCAACCATGGAACAATTTCAGCGTAACATGAACATGAACGTCAACATCCCACCCCACCCGACCCCATGATCAACGTAACATCAGCGTAACGTGAACATGAACGTTAACATCCCACCCCACCCCACCCCATGGTCAACGTAACATCATCAGCGTAACATGAACATGAACGTCAACATCCCACCCCACCCCACCCCATGGTCAACGTAACATCATCAGCGTAACATGAACATGAACGTCAACATCCCACCCCACCCGACCCCATGATCAACGTAGCATCATGAGCGTAACATGAACATTAACATCCCACCCCACCCGACCCCATCCACCCCACCCCATGATCAACGTAACATCATCAGTGTAACATGAACATGAACATTAACATCCCACCCCACCCCACCCTACTCCATCATCAAAAAAAAACGGCAAAACGCAAAATAAAAAGAAAAAAAAGACAACGAAACACCCAGGCGCCCTGCAGTGCCCATGGCAACTAGTTTGATGGTTCATCATCATTTTCCAACATTTTTTCCATGAAATGGCCATTTCGGAGGTAGCCTGCCTCCATTTTAGGACAAAGCCACATCATCATCACATCCTGAGCTTTGTGGCCCGTAAAGGGTGTCCAAAAGGTAGACCAGCTGGATTTTGTGGCCCAAGTTTGACCCATGCCATGCCATGCCTATATTTATTACAGTTCTTGTTGGCTGATATATGATTTTCCATAGTTTTTCTGTTTTTCCCCGGTTTTTTTGCATACACTCTGCATAGACCAAGGGCACCCTACAACCCTGTTTCCTAGGTGAGCATGGCTATTTGCAGAGCTGCAGCTGCTTGCAAGAACCAGACGTTTCTTGGTGAGGTTCTTGCTAGTGGATGGATGAAAAATCGCTGGTTTGGCAGGCCACTAAGGATGTCAAATATGCGCTTAATTGCTTCATCTTCACCTCACTGATCTCATCATTTTCCATTAAGCCTTCCATCACGTCCCATCATTCTAACGAGTTTCCCATCTTTTTTTCTAATCAAGGAATTTTCTATTTCCCATTATTTTAAGCGATCCTTTTTATAATGTCATTTCGCCAAAGTTTTTCCAGCACTTTCCCGGCCGAGGCTCTACCAACGAGTAGCTGAACTGGCGGGAAAGCCCACGGACAAATTCGTGCTGCCGGTACCAGCCTTCAACGTGCCTTGGTTTCTGCAGGGCAGCATCAAAACTAGGGATTGAAGAAAAAGGATTTGAGAAGCCAAACTGGGCCAACGAAAATGGAAATTTGGGTTTCAAATGGTTTCAAATCAGAAATTGTGATTTAGCTTTGCAATTTGAAACATGTTGAAACCATCTTTGTCGATATTTTCGATTGCAGACCATTGGATTCCGTTGGAGAAAACTCGTAATTACCACACTACCAGAATAGGAGCCAGGCTCCTTCACTGTGGGCCAGGAATTTTCACATGGATTCCTGGAGGATAAACGGCTGATGTTTTCCCAGACTTCTGCAGGTCATCAATGGAGGCAGCCACGCGGGCAATGGCCTTCCAGTCCAGGCCGGCTTTGCAAAAGACTGGGCGTGAAGCTGGGTGATGTCCGTTGGAAATACCAAAAAGAAATGCCAAAAGGTTGGAAATTCATTGAATTAGCATGGATTAACATGGATTAATCGCTAAACATAAGGTGACAGGCAACTGAGATTCTACAACATACGACGTACAGTGGGCAGTTATACACAAAGGACCACAAAGGGCACATTGCTTGAAACATGCGGGTATGTATACGCAATGATACACCATGATACACCATGATACACCTCTCCGGATATTTGGATAAGTTCATTGATAGCGAGATTGGTGATCCTAGACGACCTCACCAAAAATCATGGCCAACACTGGGGCAGCCATCAAGTCGAAATTGCAGCGACCTAGGAACCTCACCATGGATGGTCTATAGACTGGACACCAATATCCAATTCCTGGGTTAGCATGTTCCTCATGTTCAGTCACTAGCCATGAAGTCAGTGCCCATCCCCTATTTGGGTTTGTCTGAAAATTGTCTCCCCCCCAAGAATCCAGACTTTATCATCATTTACCCTAGCGGCATTTTCATTTTGGGAGAGGTCTTCCCATTTTTTGACACCCAAATCACCATCTGGTTGGTTAATGATGTTTCCATCCCAAAAAATGTCCCAAAAAATGTATATGATATAATTAATTATATTTATATACCGGTTTTTTGTGTTCGGAAAAAAGAAAGGCAAAAAAAACCCAACAGTCCCCAAACAGTTCCATCTCCCCAGACTCCCCAGGAGTTCATGATTCTCCCAGTGGGTGCTGCCAGCTTCAGAGAAGCACTTCAGATCGGTGCCGAGGTTTGGCCGGCTCCATTTAAGCGGTGCCGTGACACAGGGTCATGAAGAACCCCGTAAAGGGAGACTAGGCCCGAAAGTACTGGGGCTACAAAAAGCCAACTAAGCCAACCATTTTTAATATGATAATATGATATAATATGATGATAGTTCATATGATGATATAATGGTAATTTTGATAGTTAATATATGTTAATATGATGATATAAGGCTGATGCAGCCAACAATATGGGGTACTGTACCCCCTCATACCCCCTCCAAAAAAATATACTTTCTTCAAGTGATCCTCACCCTGGCAATTATTCTGACATAGTTTCTGGATGTTTCTGGCATACCATCTGGAAGTATATATGGTCCAGCGTTCCAACCCTCCTCCCCCTCCCCCCCCGCCATGGCCATGGGTCAGCCAGCCATAGTACTGTCCCCCTCGCCCCCGGTGGTGTGGTGGGGGTGTGGTACTGCGTATATATAATATATATATAAACACATGTATATATATATATACATTATATATATATATGCTTATATATATGTATGTATATATATATATATATGTATGTGTACATATATATATATGTGAATATATGTATATATGTGTATATATATATATACGTATATATATATATATGTATATATATATATATGTATATGTATATATATATATGTATATTTAAATACGAATTTGTGTATATATATATATGTACACACACATATATGTATATATATATATGTGCGTATGTATGTAATGTATGTATGTATGTATGTATGTATGTATGTATGTATGTATGTATGTATGTATGTATGTATGTATGTATGTATGTATGTATGTATGTATGTATGTATGTATGTATGTATGTATGTATGTATGTGTATGTATGTATGTATGTATGTATGTATGTATGTATGTATGTATGTATGTATGTATGTATGTATGTATGTATGTATGTATGTATGTATGTATGTATGTATATGTGTGTGTGTGTACGTATGTACGTACGTACGTACGTACGTATGTATGTATGTATGCATGCATGCATGGATGGATGGATTGATTTATTTATTTGTTTATTTATTTATTTATTTATGTGTATGTATATATATATGTATGTATGTATATATTATGTGTATATATATAATATATATATATATATTTATATATATATATATATTTATATATATATATATATATGTATATATATATATGTATATATATATGTATATATATTTATAGGAAGTAGATACATTGCACATGTATATATGACTATAGGTAGCACGTAGGTACTTTGAGGGAGTATGTGTGCTACGTAGGTCGTCTCAAAGGTAGCATGTACCTTGTAAATGCGAGGCTGGTAGTCAGAATCGCTGCAAAAACCTAGCAAATACGAGGCTGGACCTCAGAAATGCTGCCAATAGCTTGCAAATAGAAGGGAAGGGGGTGCTACCTGGGGACCCATATCATTGGGGGGGTAGGAACACGGAACACGAGACCATATATACGTATATATATATATATATGAGTAACCAACAAAATTATTGTAATATTAGTTTAGTTTTGCTTCGCCCTGGCCTTTTTGAGGCTGCGCAAAACCTTCATAACCGATAGGGGACGACCCTGTACCGATACCCCATTTGTGATATCTCCGGGAGAACTGAAATCCTCACAACCGATAGGGGACGACCCTAATTTGTGCATGGCAGTAAATTTAGCAAATACTTTTGTGGGCTACTCATATATATATATGTATATATACACACACATACATTCTGACATTCTATCTGACATACTTTCTGGCATATACTCTGACATTCTTTCTGGCATTCTATCTGGCATTCTATCTGGCATCTATTCTGACATACTTTCTGGCATATATGCTGACATTCTTTCTAGCATCTATTCTGACATTCTTTCAGGTCCGGCAGTGCCCACTGAGATCTGGCACTCGCGGTTGAGGCCCGGCAGTGCCGGAGGAGAAGGAGGAGAAGGACGAGGAGGAGAAAGCAACTCTGATAAAATCTAGAGACCCTCACCGGGCACGTGAGGAACAAAGTGCTCTTTTTCTCGCATGAAAGCGGCCAGAAATTCGGGGACGCACCCCGATAAACATTGTGGGACTCCTATGGGCTCCCTGAACGAAGCACCCTAGACGCGCGAACTTGGGCTAGGCAGGGATGAACAATGACCAGCATTTGGCGGGGTCCTCCAATATCCCATTTGTCCATTTAAGAGCAGCATGGTTGTACGGCCAAGTTTCACAAAGCCATGAGTCTTGTGGCAGGTCTATCATCATTTGAAGAAGGTGATTCAGGAGCCAGCGAGCCTTGGGTACGGGGAACGGCATGAGATGGACTGGACTTAGGTATCCCGATGACATTTGACCCTCCCGGAATCCGAAAACAAAACGGATCCCAAACTGCTGTGAGCATTTGTGCACTTTTGAGTTGTTGGGACATTGTATTAAACTGCCACAACCATTTGGGTATGGCATCGTATGGCTCAAAATGATTGAACCCCAAAATTGGACGCTTGGTTGGAGACTAAAATTGGCAGGCTTTTGTGGTTGCATTGATACTCAAAGTTATTTTCCATGAACCTAACCCGCCAGACACTCCCTATTTCTTTTCGATTTCCAAGCGAGAACACGGAAACCCCAATTTTCAAAAGATTGGTTTGTAGAATGGGGTACGCCAAATTCCGTCATGTTTCCTGCTGAAATTCCCAGTGCTTGTGGGTATACATTTGTCATTGTTTTCAATCACATTGAACTCCCAGTATTGGTTGCCGGTCTGCCATCATTTTCCATAATCGTCCATTATCTTCCATTATTTGCCATCTTCATTATCTTTCATTCTCCCCCCCAGTAGCAAAAAACACATTTTCTGAGGGTTTTTGATGTTTTATTGATTGCAACGGCCATTTTTTACCATGTTTACCACTTATCTTCCCCCAAATCACGGGAGATCTGTCAGGAGAAATATGGACAGGATGCCACCAACGTGGGCGATGAAGGTGGTTTTGCGCCCAATGTCACTGAGAGTGACGAAGCATTGCAGGCCTGGAAACCCAAAATTGTTGGAACATGGTTGTTTCTTATAAGGAAAAATGTAACCAGTTTATGAGGAACATATAGGGATAACATGGGAGGAGAATTGATTGTGTATAATATATATATATTATATGCACATATCTTGGGATATGACGGGAAAAATAACCAGCACTGTGGAGATATTATTTGGAAGATATAGGAAACATGAAACATGATGGTATATACATGATTGGGACATGATAGGATATGATGATATGATAGGATATAAAGGAATGCAATGGGGATATCAACACCAACCATCATAATGACGATTTCATGGGATATAGCTCACCAACAATGTGTCGCAGGTCTGTCTCAAAACGCAAGATACATTTACATGCCCATTTCAATGAGGAGACTAATGAGAAATCATGGAGTATTGGGATATCCTATTTTGAGACAAGCCCAGATGATGCTGCTGAAAACCGTTTTCAATCCAGTATGGGGAGAGGTACTTCTATATACCTTTGGAAAGAGGTTGGTGTCAATGTCCCTGGACTTGGGGAATCCATCACCTTGAAATGACTGCAGCCGTTTTTTCAGGTCTTGATGACAGCCATTGAAAAGTCTGGCCACGATACTTGGCAGCAACGACCAAAAACGGTCTCAGTTTGGTAGCCTGGGCAGCCTGGGGGTAATTTTTCGGCAGTTTGTCTTTTATTTATTTTTATTAAGGAATCTGCCGGACAGAGATTTCGGTTCCATGACGACCTTGAGAAGGTCAGAGTTCAGTTCAACAGTAGGTGTTTGTGACCATGGCACAGTAACGGGGAACTGAGCGGTTCCCAAATCCAACCTCCTTTTCCCCACCTGCCAGGAGAGGGCCTCTAGATCTTAACAGGTGCAACTCCTTCTCTTCTTCTTCTTCTTCCTCTTCTTCCTCTTTCTCCCCCTGGGTTCCTCCTCTGCCAGCTCTGACTGTGGGCATGAACGGATCCGAGCCATATCACGAGCTTCGGATGCAGTGGGCCAGGCCTGGACCCAAACATAGAATGTCAGAAGAGATGCCAGAAAGACTGCCAGATAGAATGTCTGAACATCCGTATGTCAGAAAGTATGCCAGAATAGATACCAGATAGAATGCCAGAAAGAATGTCAGAATAGTGTGTCAGGGTGGGGATCACTCGAAGTAATGTATTTTTTTCCCGGAATGGCCACTGCTATGACAGATTGGTTTGATTTCTATCTGGGGATGATCAGCTGGCTGCGCTGTGAGACTGCGACCCATCAGCGGCCTGAGGCTGCAAAAGTCAAGCTTGGAACAGACGTGGCAGCGTCGGAATTTTACAATGTGCCTTCGCTGCCTGGAACATGGAATCCAATGGATGCCGGACCTCAATCCTTCAACGGTGAATGGACCATGAACTATTTGCAGTGAGTAATGCTAATATGTGGACCATACCCATTGTAGCCAAGAATTAGATCATTAATTGAGCTGCACAGTATTGGCTTGTCGAAACAAAACCCCTGAAATCTCATGGGTGATCATCATTTTCCCCATACTGTATATGATATATGCCTATTCACATTGCCTTTTTTGGGGTATCCGCATTTTTGGACAGACCCAGTAAAACTGACAATGCTTCAGATCTGCAGTTTTTGGGCTTCCCGGAGTGACTGGCTTGAAGTTTGAAGTTTGGCGCCCAAGGCAACTGAGAAGAAGTACGACCTCTATTGGAAAGACTCTTCCCAGAAAGGGTGAACTCGTCCCTTTTAGTGGGCAGGGTGGTGTCTGGCATCATTGGAACTAAAAAAGTCGGTTCCACCGCAGTTTCACTGCGAGACGCTCGATTTTTTTTCAACCAAACTCCTGACTTCATCGTTACCAGTTTGCGACAGATTTCCCCTGCAACACAACTTTGTCATGCTTTGTCTCACAATTTTGTACACCCAAATCCTCGGGTTTATCATCATTTTTCCTGGAGAATTGCATAATATGGTCATACCGTGGGGTATCCCGGTATCCACTGTGTGCTCTTCTGGCTGGTATCGGTCACACCGTGAAAATCACGATGTTTGCCCTCGAAAAGTCGAAAAGTCGAAAAGTCGAAAAGTTCACATTCCAGGAGATTTCGGCTCGAAAAGTCGAAAAAATCGAAAAGTCGAAAAGTCGAAAAGTTCGAAAAATTCGAAAAATTTTGCGAAAAATTTCCCTGGAAGAGTGATAAACCCCGTGGGTTTTGGAGGCATTGGAGCACAGGCAGTATCCACGCACAGGGCTTTTTATGGTTGTTTGGTTGCTCTTTCCCGGTCGAATGGTTGGTTACTTTCCAGGGGAGCAGGAAACTTGCAATCAGTGTATCTGTATCAGGATTAGATTTTGTGTTGCTCATGTAATTAGTGGGTTTCTCTATTTTTTTGTGTTGATTTTGTGGGTTTTGAAAGCTGGATACTGAAAACCCACAGAATTGCTGAGCAGGTATTAGGCTCAGGGCTACCAGGGCCACTGCTGTCACTAACTGTCTTGAGTTGCAACCAATTTAGAGGCCAATGCAACTCAGCTTGCCACATCTTGCTACCAGTTTAGGGGGCAAATAGCACTCTCCAAGCGTCTCAAGATTTGTTTCCAGCTACTGTGCCGGTTTGAGGAGTGAAACAGTGTTCGGCGCAGCCAAACTGAGGCTTTCTGGTTGTGCCGCAGGAATTTTCCACAGGGATGGGGCAGCATGACCCTGATCAACCAACAGGGTTTTGATCAGTTTTGCCTACAACTACTAACTAGTCTAGACGGCCGTGGGTTTTTTGTGATCAACGGGGTGTCATGGATCATATTTGATGCGCTCGTGCAAATAGGAATTTGTTTGATGTGAAATTTAAGGCCGTTAACCCCTTATTCTGGTGCAGTTTTTCAAAGCAGGCATTTCGCCTAGACGAAACTAACATTTTTGGTTTTTTTGCCGATTCTGAAACTAATTCGACGTGACATGTTTTGCGTCATCTTTTGACGCACGAATGGAAAGTTCAAGAGTACCTACAGTAGCGTAGCATGACGCATGAGTGGAAACTTCAAGAGAACCTACAAGCGTAGCATGACGCATGCATGGAAAGTTCAAGAGATCTTACAGTAGAGTAGCATGACGCATGCATGGAAAGTTCAAGAGATCTGACAGTAGCGTAGCATGACGTATGCATGGAGAGTTCAAGAGAACTTACAGTAGCGTAGCATAAGGCATGAGTGGAAAGTTCAAGAGAACTTACAGTAGCGTAGCATGACGTATGCATGGAAAGTTCAAGAGATCTTACAGTAGCGTAGCATGACGTATGCATGGAAAGTTCCAGAAAATCTGCAGCATGCCGCATGAATGGAAAGTTCAAGAGTACTTACACTAGCGTAGCAAGACGCATGAATGGAAAGTTCAAGAGTACTTACAGTAGCGTAGCATGACATATGCATGGAAAGTGCAAGAGAACCTATAGTAGCCTAGCATGATGCATGAGTGGAAAGTTCAAGAGAACATAAAGTAGCGTAGCATGAGGCATGAGTGGAAAGTAGCATGACATATGCCATATGCGTGGAAAGTTCTAGAAAACATACAGTAGCGTAGCATGACGCATGAATGGAAAGTTCAAGAGTACTTACAGTAGCGTAGCATGACGCATGAATGGAAAGTTCAAGAGTACTTACAGTAGCGTAGCATGACGCATAAATGGAAAGTTCAAGAGAACTTACAGTAGCGTAGCATGACATACGCATGGAAAGTTCAAGAGAACTTTTAGTAGCCTAGCATGACGCATGAGTGGAAAGTTCAAGAGAACTTAAAGTAGCGTAGCATGGCGTACGCACGGAAAGTTCAAGAGAACTTACAGTAGCGTAACATGACGCATGAGTGGAAAGTTCAAGAGAACTTACAGTTCAATTGAACTTACAGTAGCATAGCATGACATATGCCTGGAAAGTTCAAGAGAACTTTCAGTAGCGTGGTATTAGGCATGAGTGGAAAGTTCAAGAGAACTTACAGTAGCTTAGCATGACGCATGAATGGAAAGTTCAAGAGAACTTACAGTAGCGTAGCATGACGTACACGTGGAAAGTTCAAGAGAAATTTCAGTAGCGTGGCAAAAAAAGAATAACAACATATATAAAAGTCCACTGATCCTGCTTGGACATGACATGTGCAATGCACTTCATATTCAACAAAACTGGACTTTGAAAGTCATGTATGCGTTCTTGATAAAATAATAACAATAAATAAGTAAGGAACAGTTGCATAGTTCTGAGTTATCATGATACTGATAATGTATATATTAATCAATATATATATATAGTATATTTATATATATATATTGACTAGCGCTAAAAAAATATAGCATAATATAATACAATATCAAATATTTAAAAATATGATATAAAATAAAATAATATAATATAATATATAATATAATATAATATATAATATAATATAATATAATATATAATATAATATAATATATAATATAATATAATATATGAAAAATATTATGCTATGATAAAACAATAAATAATATATTTCATAATAACTTAAAACATAATAACAGATCCTATATAATATAAACTAATATAATATAGCATAGTATAATATAATATTGTAAAATATCATCTGGTACGATATAATATCATAGGTAAAATATGTTTATACATAATATGTTTTAGTTATAATGCAATAAAAAATAATGCACTATAACATACCGGTAACATCATGGGATGTCATATAGAATGATATGGTTTTGTGATGTGTTGTGTGTTATAGGAAAATATTTCATAATGTAGCATAATGCAACTTAATGTCAAATTATATAAAATAACATGGTATAGTATTATATGTGTAGCCTTACCGGGTATATTATTACTTCATTTACACATCCTAACAACTACCCATCTCAACCCAAATCGATGCGGCCTTTTTCTGGGTTTCTGGCTATAGGCATTTTCGCGATCCACAAAACCTGGACCTTGCTTGCCTTCTGGTGGAGGATAGATGATAAGACAGGAACCCTTGCGTACTCAGTTTGGTGTATTGTTTGGGTGGTTCAAACGCAACTTTTCGCTGAAAACTCCAACCGTGGTAGAAAAGTTTCACCCGAAAAGTTGAAAAGTTCACATTCCAGGAGATTTCTGCTCGAAAAGTCGAAAAAATCGAAAAATTCGAAAAGTCGAAAAGTTCACATTCCAGGAGATTTCTGCTCGAAAAGTCGAAAAATTCGAAAAGTCGAAAAGTTCGAAAAATTCGAAAAGTCGAAAAGTTCACATTCCAGGAGATTTCGGCTCGAAAAGTCGAAAAAATCGAAAAAATCGAAAAATCGAAAAGTCGAAAAGTCGAAAAGTTCGAAAAATTCGAAAAATTCGAAAAGTCGAAAAGTCGAAAACTTTTTGACTTTTTGACTTTTTGCGAAAAGTTTTGCAATTTTCGCGCTGTGCGATTACCGGCGAGAAGAGCGCTTAGCATTCCACCCCCATGGGACAAACATGGACAAAGCATTTCTTCGGCCAAGGCAAAAATTGATGAACACGAGCGAGTTGGCGGAATACTTCAAAGGATGGACAGAGAAGTCCCTTGGATTTGCAGAGCGATTGCTGATTCCTAAAATGGGGGTTTCCTAAAATGGGGGGCCCCAAGTTGTCATCCAAGTTATTTGTCATTATTATCAATCGGAAAACATAAATGGTGTTTGTGGTACCAATATTTTATAGGAAACTCAATGTAGCTCCCATATGTTCTCATTTGGGGTTTGACTGAAAATAAGATACCCCCAGGCGTTGATGGTCTATCAGTTATCAGTTTATCATCATGTCCTTGTGCGATGGGCCAGTTGGGTATACCATGGTATACCGTATACCATTTTCAGAGACACTCATCTCTTGCCTCTTTCTGTTTGCATTTAGAGCTGAGGTATCCCATGGTTTCCATCGAAGATCCTTTCGACCAGGATGACTGGGATGGATATCGGCCGTTCACAGCGGCAGTTGGTGACAAGGCCAGAGATTCTTGGGGCGGTTGGACCCCAAGCTTTGCGGGGAAGCCTATCTAGCTATTTTCCTTTTGGTGTTAAGGGACTATCGGAGGTTTCAACGAAAACGCTGTGAATCAAGAAAGACTACGAAATCGATGCATTCCTCGCTGTGGAGACTTCGTAATTATGTTGAGATGCTTTGACACTGGAAGCGAAAAAGAGAGGATGAGACTAGTGGACTTCCACATTGTCATGGCAGAAGTGGATACAGAATGATACAGAATGATACATAGACATCATAGACATAGTACATCTGTCGGAGGGATCCAACAAATCTCATCAAATCTCCACACCTCGGAGAGTGAAAACTGTGCCAGTCCGGGATAGTCAGGCTATTTTGATGTATTTTGCACATCATGTTCTTAGTAGATCTTAGTATATTCCATATAGTCACCTTTGGGCCTGGAAGCCCGGATCAGCTAGGTGCAGATTGTCGGGGATGACTTGCTAGTGACGAATCCCAAGCGCATCGGCAAAGCGGTGGAGGATGGCGATGAGCCTTGGCGAAGCCCTGGCTTGGCGCGAGTTTTTTGTAACGGGTACCCATTGAGAATTCAGAAACCACGTGTGAACACCAAATTTCACTACACCTTCATATAATACCCTGAGGCCCTGAGGATCCATGAGCATAAATAGGGTCAAATCGGAAATGCATTCATGTATGAAGCCATGTCAAATCGCAAATAGCGCATGCATTGTCGAAATGTGACAGTTGAAATATGAGAAAGGTTCATATTGGCTTCAAATTGCCTGACGGTTGCGTGACAAACTGTGACAAACCGTGACGAGCCGTAAAAAACTATATACTTAAATTTTGGGCATTGTCAGAAAACGCCGTGACAGACCGTGATAAGGTCAGCGGCTATTCCCCAAAAATTGTCGGAAAATAGTCGGAAAATAAATGGTCGGAAATACTTGAAATTGGGTGTATATGGCCACATATGGCCCCTCATCTTCGTTAAGTATAGCATCCCTTCTTCACATGGTCACAGGTTGACATGCCAAATACTTTGGCTCAAGATGCCCCTAGTGAAAAGTTGCGCTGTGCGATTTTCCTCTGTGGTTCGTGTCTTGTGGTGTTGAAAACCCGGTTCAATTGGTTATCAGCTGTATTGGCCTCTCTTGATTGCTGTGTTTTTGTTTGTGCGTGGCAAACCGTGACAAACCGTGACGAACCGTGACGAATTGTAACAGAAGACAAAAAATATACTTAAATCTTGGGCATTGTCGGAGAACGCCGTGACAGACCGTGACAGACCGTGACAAACCGTGACAAGGTCAGCGGCTACTCATCATTCCCCAAAATTTCTTGGAATTAATCGGAAATCGTCGGAAAGAAATGTAAAAATCATGGTCAGACCGCAAATAGCATGGTCGGATGCTCTGAGAGCGTGCATGCCCAAATGCATGCAAATAGTCCATACTTTGGATCCTCAGGGGCAAACTAAATTTTAAACAGCTATTCTGGTTCTCCCAAACTGTTTTACGGATCAATACACCTTGGTTGATTCTGGGCATACCGTGGGATACCTTTGGAAAGTGATGACAGTTGCACCTTCGACCCTGGTGTGGCAACCTGAGGCCTGCAACGCTTTGCTGCTCAAGGCGCTAATTTTAGGATATTTTAGGGGACCTCATTGGAGCTCACTCAAAACACAACTCAACAAGTAGTTGGGTAGTTGGGGCACACAAATTCTAGAATGTGACCTTTCAGACATTTCGAATATTCTTGCATATTCTGGGAATTTGCCATGGCCCAGAATTTTGAAATCTGGCACCTACACCAAAGTCAGAACAGGATTTCAGCAGCGTCAAAGGTCCCCATGGATCCATTTGAGCAGTGTTCAAAACCTCCGATGGTTGATGATGATTGAGGATTATATTAACCAATATCTTGGCGATTATCACAATTCATGAGCAGGGAACCCCGTTCTCAACCACCCAGTTTTTTCGAGGGACGACGCAGGGTTTTGAACAATGCTCAGACTTGTTTCATGGTTTTCGGAGTTGTTACAATGTTGAACCCATTCGTTCCATGTTAGTCCTCAATCAATGTGAGTCCCTCGGCCAAGTGGGCCATCCATTTGAGCCAGGTCAATCAGATTGGGTCAATCTCAGAGGCGATCGAAGCCTGTAAAATGTGCCAAGACAGAGGTTGGGGTGTGACTTGGCACCACAGCAGGGAACATACACAGCGATCACAGCAGTATTTTGTGTTTTTCTGGAACACTTTTGGAATTTTCAACATTTATATCAACGTATTTCACCGTGGACTGAAAACAGTACTGAGCGCGCCCTCGCTAGTTGGTTTTCGAGTTTTTTTCCTCTTGAAACCTGGAGATGGATTGACTTGCAAAGCATACTGTAGCTGGTTGGTGGTTGTGGTTAAAAATGTTGAACACATTCTCTATTTTTGATATTCCTTCCTCACACACATTTCGAGTTGAAGGCGCCAACCAGAATAGGTGGACAACCATCAAACAGTGGGGCAAACCCAAAATCGGACGGTTTAATGTCAGATCATGTCAGATGGTCGGTTCATGTGTGGACCATTGTGGACCCATGTCTGAAACCAACGACCAAATCATGTTGGGTTTTTCGTGGCTCCAGATTTCGTTGGGTACCTTCCAATAAACACATCAGGTAAACGCATTCTCCCGAAAGGGGCCAAGAGGAATGGAGATGTTCCATGGCCATGTTTGATCGCTAGTGGACAGTAACATGGGAATGGGTCAAAACTTTTAACCCCATTTAACTATCATATTTTGGGGAATAACCATACCCATATGCTCCATGTATGGAATATTTACCAACATTTGCCCTAAAAATCACCCAAATATAGGTAAATATACCATACATGGAGCATCTGGGATACATTAATCAGATATTTTAAGGTACCATCCGGGCACGAGGGGTTTGATTCATAACCAGCGAAGTTTCTTGCCCTCTGAGGTGATGGTGTCGCACAGATCCGGCGAGACGGAGGACGACTCTCGCCATAGTCCAGTGATCTTTGGGTCTCAACTGATAGGAAGCTTCGTGTGGGCAGCCTACGGTGTTTTTTAAATATTAAATAGGCATAAATAGGCCCTCCTAGTAACTTAGTACTTGTAGATCTTGTAGGTGAGTGTTGAGTAATCACTTAGCAATCACTGCGTATCCTTTGTTTTTACAGTGGGCACGCTCACTGGTCGCTCCTAGCTGACATCTTCAGACGCCCACTGCTGTGATCTATGGCCTGAGGCCATGACCCGGCTTTCAATGAGGGATCCACCATTTTTTGACCTCATCCATCACCCCAACTGAGATAACTTAGAGATACTGCGGGGGTCTTGGACGTGCTTCATGTAAATCGTTCGCAAAAAAGACTGGAAGATCCAACATTGTCCCTCCAAAGAGGCAGACAGGCACCAGTTTCCATCACTGTCGTTTTTTTTTCCTGTTTCCTGAAGCTGGATGAACCCTGCACCCGGTGTCACCCACCAGGGGATGATCTGAGGTCTTCATAGCAGATCTCTCCGTGGGGTTGCGCGCCGGGCAAATCAAGACCGGGGCGCCCTGCCGATCGGAGAGGCATCAGCGGAGCGCCACAACTTATGTCATTCTCCTTATCGACCGTTCAAGTTTCAAGGGGTCAGCTATTTGTTGGCTGTTCTCATAGGTGGTAAATTTAATTGCATATTATTGCAATATAACATGATATAGTTCCTTCAATTCGTGGGCAATTCAAATCAATTCAACACCCCAATGTTCTAGCTTCGAGCCTCAGCAGTTTCCATCCCAATTTCTCGTTTTCAACATGTTTCAAGGCATTTTTTCAACACCAACCTATCTATCTGTTGGGAGATCAACATAGATCTCTGAGCCATGGAGGAATGCCAAGTACAACCAGCTCTTGCGGATCGAGGAAGAGCTTGGCGACCGTGCAGTGTACGTGGGGGAACTTGGTGACCATACCCATCTCATCCCATTTTCGCGGAAAGTGGTGGTGACATTTATTTTTGTGGTGACTATAAACAAAGCCGTATTAAAATGTATTAAAGCCATAGTAGCTTTACGTGATTTTACATGGCCTTACTCTTTTTGCCTTTTAAAACACTGCAGGTTTCTTATTCCACTGCTCTGGAAGATCCAGTGGGACGATTGCTCTGTCATTCGTTGCCAAAATGATACGGGTTGATATTAGGCAGCCACGGAGTCATGATGGTGAACATACCCAAATAATAGACAATTCTTGTTCATAGTGGGGTCCCCTTAGGAATTTCCTCTATAAAATGGGGAGGGATATTCTCCGGGATTTTTTTGGGGGTCAGAGCAGCATTTTATAGTGAGTTCACCTGCTGGGTGGCAGCCACGTACAACGTCATAGCTTCCCATTCTATAGAGACCGTATACTCTGGAAAACCGCAATTTTCCAACGTCATGGGTTCTTATTTTGTAGTGGCTGAAGCTGTTATCACCAAAAAAAACCTGCATCACTACACCACACCATACCCTACCCATCCCATCAAAACCCAACCTATACAACTGGGAGTCGTTCCAAAGGTCCATGTAAGGGTTTTTCTTTGCCAAGGGTCATGGGTTCCCATTTTATAGAGGACCCTGTTGGGGAGGGGATGTACCCCGCCGTTTTATCCCTATAAAATGGGGGCCCATGACGTTCCGGCTTAAATCACAAGGGGTTATATTGGGTATGTTCACCAGGGCATTCAGGCTTTGATCTATTCCCAAGTAACCACGGGGAAACCCAGCGTGGTCGGGGGTTCGCTTGGAACGCCGGAAAGTGGATCGCTTAGAGCGCCGGAAAGTGGATCGCTTGGAACGCTGAAAAGTGACACGTACAGACACATAAGAGGTACATAGCCCTAGAGTCTAGGCCCTAGAGCTACATATACACACAGAGACACAGACACATAAATGGACACATTCATACGTGCCTAGTCGCTGAAGGGCAATGTCTCGCTCGTGACTCCAAAGCCATCTCGCTTGTGACTCCAAAATCATCATCATCATCATCATCATCATCATCATCGTCATCGTCATCGTCATCGTCATCGTCATCGTCATCGTCATCATCACCATCATGATCATCATCAGCATCAGCATCACAATGACCATCATCATCGTCATCATCATCATCATCATCGTCATCATCATCATCATCATGATCATGAAATAATAACTAATCATAAACGTCTTCGTCATCTTCATCATCAACAACAACAACTTACAACTCGCATCATTGGCGTCATCATCATCTTTCCATGACCTACATCATCATGAAGATCACAAACATCTTCATCGTCAGCGTCATGGTCATCATCATCATCATCAACATCATCATCATCATCATCATCAAGGTTATTACCATCATCATCATCATCATCATCAGTATTACCACAACCACCATCATCAGTATTGCCATAGCCGTAGCCATCACCATTTGCCATCATCATCTCCATCATCATGGTCAGTGTCACCATCATCATCTTTAACAACTACCCACAAATTTCATGGCCATTATCATCATCATCATGATCATGATCTCCATCATCATGATCACCACCATCATGATCATGATCGTCGTCATCATCATCATCATCATCACTTTCGTTGTTTTAGGATATAGAAACATTCCTTTGTATACCAACTGGTTCCGTGTAAGAAAGTAGTTCTGTGTCCGAACCAACCCACCGCACCCCACAGCGAAAGATGATGAAAGTGCAGTGCCTGTGTTTGCATGACAGCAGGAGAGATGATGAGGTTGCTGTGCCTGTGTGTGTGCGCAGAAACATGGACGTTATAATCCACTCCCACCCCACCTCTGGTGCTCTAAGTGATCCAATTTTTTGGTGCTCTAACTGAGCCCATGGTGCGCTCTAAGTGATCCGGTGCTCTTAAGTGATCCACTTTCCGGTGCTCTAAGTGATCCCTTAACCGCAATCAACGCAGGGGTAAAAAAGGAAAAAAGGCAAACATGGAGCTTATTGCAAACTCAGCTTCATGATTTGAATGTCACTTTGTGACGCTGTGTGAAACCAAACATTGCCTGTCCATTTGCCGTGCCTTTTTGGTAGCTAGACCTTGCAGGTCGTCCAAGACCTTTGACGGCCAAATTATAGCACTGTTGCCATGACAGGCCATGACAGAGACCTTATTTTTCAGTTTCTCATGGAAAGACGGTTAACTTCTCAACATGCCTCAACATTTTGGGTGTTTCCCAACATCATATGGATCCCCAAGGTTTCAACATGTTTCAACCATGGTCTAATCATGTCTAACCAGGATGGTGATTGAATATGCAACACATGAGCTATGGTCAATACTCATGGTTAATAACCATTAATAGGGGCTAGTCATCCAATGGTGAATTAATGGGATTTATTTCATAACCATTATAAGGATCCTTATTATGGAGGGGATGACCATCAACCATATAGTGAGTATTGACCATGGCTCACATAAGGTTGCTATGCAAAGGAACCCAACAACCCTCAACGGTCGCCGTCCAAGGCCGGGCTGGACTTCCGAAAGCCGTGATCGTTTAAAAACGAACGATACGCCGTTGCGGCAAAACGAATCGCAGTTGGAACGTGGGGATGGGTCAAGTAATGAAACATTTGACCATGGTTTTTGCAATCTTTAACAATTTTTTGATGAACATCCATAACTCCCAGCTGATTATTTTGGTGCAGAAGGGTACCAACGTTTTGATCCTTAACCACATGGGAAATCGGGAGGAAGGTGCGCTGGATGATCGCTACTGTTCGGTAACTTTCGCGACGAAGGATTTCCAATCGCATCCAATTGCACCCAAATGCTACAGTATATAATGCTATACATATAACTACATATGTATATATATATATGTTTGTCTTTCTTCGTCTATTGCAGGGTAACGGCTAACCGGCCGGCCCATGATTTGCCTCCTTTGTTGGCAGAACAATTTTCTCTGCAGCATTTGTTGACTGGGTGCTACAAAAGAATCCATGGAGTTTGATGGTTTTAGACTTGTCCTGAAGAGCATCCAATTTTCAGGGCATGGTTTTATTGGTTCGATCCATTCCCTTGGAGTGTTAGCTGCTAGCACCCGCCATGGACGTCAGGGCCAGAACCCCTCCAATGAGCTTGCAACACAGGACGAGGCTTTCGGGTGGTGTGAATCAGTGGAATGCGCTAGAGCACTCGGAGGAACACATCGCGCTTGCACACACACACACAGAGGCATACGGTAGAAAAACGGCCTTGAGTGGTAGAAGATGAACCATGTCATCATGGCCTAATTTCACACATTTGTATCCGTTTCTATCGTCTTCTGTTGAAAAAAAACTGAATCGACTGGTAAGAAATCAAGCAAACTCTTTTGAGTTGGTTTTTCTCCAAATTTACTTACTTTTAACTCTTGACGTTCTTAACCAAGGTGTCACTTCTTTTTCAAGTTTACTTATATACTTTAGACATTGACTATCAGATCTCCTCAAGGTTTCAGGTTACGACCACCGAGGCTGCCGTGCAGACGGCCTCATGCTTCTCGATGGGCCTGATCCCGAGCTTTCCGTTTAGTCATGGGGGCTACCTGCAGCTATCATCAATTTTAATATATTTTAATAGTGTTAATGACAACAGGTATGGTTTTAACAGGTAATTACATAAACAATGGTTGCAGTTTTCATTCCTGGTTTTAATTGTTAATGTTTTTTTTACATTACAAACCCTCCATGATCCAGCTATTGGGGTACCCCCATTTATGATATTGAGATATATGTATGGAACCCCACATATTAGCACCAACATATTTCCATCAGCTATTTGATCCAATTTGGGTGTTGTTTGAAAGATTTCTGTAACTTGTCTTGTTATGATTTGACCCCACTTCCAAATGCTAAACATATTTTGTTGCCATGTTAATATCTGCGAAAGAGCCAATCCACATGCAAAGCACAGATTTCCTATGCTCATAAGATGGTCATCGTAGTTGTTCTTTGGCAATCCGGTAATTTGTGGACAAGACATATTGATTGATGGCAATAAAATACCAGGTTGCCGATTAGCATTTTCATTAAATGGAAGTTTCCAAAATAGGGGTCGCCATAGGTTTCAATACTAAATCATGGTCCAATGACTTGGATGATTTGGGGGTACCACCATTTTCCGGAAACCCCCAAATGACTCAAATGACCTTAACATACCTTAACTTTACTGGTTCATTCATCAAGTCGGGATGAAGATCTCGGTTTCCAGGCACTGTGGCCCTTCCTTTGGATTTTTCCAACGAGAAGGGTGGCTCAGCATCACTTGGAGGTCCTCTTGATAAGGACGCGTTGAATCGGCGTTGAATGGGTTTAGGGGGCCACAAAACATCAAAACGTTGAAGTGAAGGTGGAATATCAAGCTAATCTACTTGACTTGAATGGGTGTGGACGGTGTGGATGCTTCCTTGATTGTACACGGCGGACTTGTTCATGTGCCAACTGGCGAAGGATGGGCGGCTTCTTATCCGGAGCAATGTGTTGCTGACCGACATGCATGATGGTGCGGAACCAAGTCAAACCAAGTTGCAGCTTGCTATAAGTTGAGCCTCTTGAGGGATACATGGCAATAGTACGTTGTATAGCCATTGTAAAGCGCTGAAGTATGCTGAAGCATCTCCTTTATTTGGTGTCTGAAAATGGGGCCCACCTCCAGAATTTTTGTGGTAATACCATGATTTTGTCATATATATATAATTATTTAAAGCTATTGTAACATGGATTTAAGGACCATACAGAAGGTTTTGACGATGATATCCAGACATGGAACATGATGTGGAATTATAGATTATCCCACCGTTTAAAACGTTTCATCATGTTCCATGTGAAAAAGATCTATTTTCTATATGTATATATATATATATTTATTTATTTATTTAAAACAGTGTCTATCTTTTTTCACATGGAACATGATGAAACTGTTTAAACGGTGGTAATTCCACATCATGTTCCATGTCTGGATATCATCGTCAAAACCTTCTGTGTGGTCCTTAAATCCATCTTGCAATAGCTTTTCGTGGTATATATATATTATATATATATATCTATAGAATTATACATTATATAATTATATATATAGAGTTACACATCTTATTATGTATATATATATGATATATATATATACATATACACATCTGGTCACCAACTGGGTCTGTCACATGGTCACCGAGTTGACCAACGTACCAGCCAAGGCCGCAAGAAGGTCTTCCTGGCCACGGGAAATCACGCCCTGCAGCTGAAGACTGCTGTTATCCTGGGAGGGTGCGCCGACTTGTTTGGCCTCATGGGCTAGCTAACGGGGCATAACCAACCATGATGGGCTATATATATATACTGATATGTTATAATATGTATGTATGTATTATATATATACATACATAATGGGATGTTTAACGAATTAGCAATTCATTCTTTTTGGATTTGTCTGAAAATGAGATCATACAACCTAATTTATGGCAAGTTTAATACGGAACATGATCAACTGTTGGATTTTGTGCTACTCTGTGTTCAGACAAACACATTTAGTCTTCAGACTTAGAGCAAACTTGGCGAAACGACTCACAAGAGATGGCTCATCGATCGCGTGTGTGTGCGCCGTCAGGAGCTAGACGAATATTGATGCGACCAACGCATATACTGTAGGTTGTCTCAACATGGGAATATATGCGAATATCTTCCGGCAGATAGCTATAGAACATCACCATGTTGAAAAGGTAAATCTTAAATAGCCATGTTAAATTACCAGAAGGTACCCCGAAATGACCCCAAATTGTAATGTTCATGCAGATGTTCGCAAAAATCCTGCACCAGTGGGTAACTATTGATACACTGTAAATGGGCTTAACATGGGATAAAGCATGTCAAAGCCATCACATTTTGTTTCATGTTCTTTCCATGATTGAAACGACGTCGCCTGGGCCAGAAAGCTCTCGTTTAGCCGTTTAGGGGTCGTCATTTTCAGTATGATTCAGTATGTAACCATGCAGATCAATCATTTTGAGCACCCAGCTTAAAACTGGTTACAACAATCGCAACAGTTAGCCAAGATTTTGGTCCCTCTATTGGGTAAACCTTGCTTTGATAGATTGTTGTTTTTGATTTTCCAGACATGCGCTTTTTTTGTAGTCTCAATGATCACATCAATGATCGAATTTTGAGCCAAGCCCATGACCAACACCGGATTTCAAGGTACTCAAGATTCTCTCTGGCTTCACAAGTGGCATTCACAGTCGGGGCACGCAGCAACACCGATCTCTACTGGCAAAACCTGGGGCCCAATGACATCACAGGCATTTCAAAGAGGCTGGGAGAGCCAGATGGTGCTGCATGCATATATTTATGTGTTCAATAATTGCGTGTAAGTAGGTGTATATGTGTATATATTAATATACATATATGTATATATATATATATTTATGTATGTATGTATTTATTTATTTATTCATTCTATAAATGCTTCTGCACGCAGTCCTCCGAAATGGTATACTCCCCATTCCGCTCCTGCGTACCCGCAAGCAAACCATCCAACCCTGCTGACTGAAGCCCTTCGCATAGCATCCATTGCGTGGGTCTTCAAGAGAGGCATGGATGACTAGTTCTTAGTGATGTTGGGGACTGCCATCCCAGGGTTGCCCCTATGAAACGTCCTATGTTGTTGAACTATGATAAACCCCTGGTAGGCTGGATATGTTGATAAAACCTTGCAAGGGGGACTTGGGTAGATTATTTCCAAAAATGAGTAGATATACATATATAATTATATTATATATATACGTATATATATATACACACTATAATATATGATATATATATAATAGATTTATACATATATATATATGATAATATGATATAATATAATATAATATATAATATATAATATATATAATATAATATAATATAATATAATATAGTATAGTATAATATAGTATAATATAGTATAATATAGTATAATATAGTATAATATGATATAATATAATATAATATAACATCATATAATATATGATATAATAACATATTTAATATACTATAATATATATGTAAAACATCATTTAATGTAATATATAAATAATAATATATAATAATGTATTATATAATAATGTATTATATATAATATATACATAATATAATATAATATAATATATATATATAATATTATATTATATAATATTATATATACAATATATATATAATGTATATATAATATATACATATATAATATAATATATATATATATACACATTTCCATAACTACACTATATAGATATTTACACAATATATACACAATATATATATATATACATGCAAGTAATTGTGTTGTATTCTTATGTTTTTTTTACATGTATACATTTAAATGCACATATATCAATACATATGACATATGCGCAGAATGTATACATCAGACCTGCCGCCACCAGAGGTCACGGACACTCGAGATAGCTCCATGACCACGCAGGCTGGATTTCTTGATTTGTCACACAAAAAAGAAAATATCCCCAGAATCCAATGGCTTACTTAGCATCCCAAGGGTTCCCTATGGAAATTGTGATGGCAATTTATGATTTTCTTCCCATCTCTGGGCAACTCCGTATCAAAATGCCATTGTACAAGACCGTTGTATACCGTCGTGAATGTGTCCAAAACAGTTCGTCACATCCATGAATCGATGATGTGAGTCCCCTGCTGCGGCACAGACAGAGACTTGGACCATGGAAGATGGCTGGGAAAGGGTTCATCCGCCATGTTTGGATCTCTGGGCGGAAAATGGTGTTCATTTGGTCGTTTCTGGCCGGGTAGTTCTCGTGTGCCAGATCTACAATCTCAACCCGAACTCAGAGGACGGATGCAGTGGTCCTGCATTCTGGACCTCCAAGGAAGAGTTGGTTGTTGCCCTTTAAAAAATCGCGGTTGATTTTCAAAGATTTGCCCCACCCATCAAGATGAAAGGTTTTCTGGAACAGACCAAGTGCTGGTGTCCCACACTGTTTGCATGATTCGAGCAGTTTTTTTCAAACTTCCTGAGCGAGTTGAGGATTTTAAAACAAGCCAGGTTCACATTGACATGATCTATTCATTTTTTACAGGGAAAACCTTGCATGAATGAAAAAACCGACATACTTGGATCATATGGGGTCTAGGAATTCCAGCACAACACCTGACTCGGATCCAGTACTGGCTATCTTGGCATCACACGCACCGGGAGAGGTCTGAGCGTGAGCTCCCAGTAGTGGAACCGTTGCGGTCTATTGTCAGTTTGGGCAACCAACTCCAATGAAACAAGGTTTTAACCATCAAACATTGGGATTTAAAACAATGGAGTATATTTCATGGAATGATAGGGGATGTATAATGGGAGATGGTGAGCACTAGGAGCGTTTGCGCATTGAAAATCATTGAAATATGGTAAAATCATTGGGGTATAATGGGGATATTTAATGACATAACTATTAATGACACAACTATCTAATGACACATACCTAACCAACAATACGAGACGTGCTCCCCAGGGGACAACGTCCACCCGACAGCCGTCAGTTTTTGACATGTTTTAACAGCATGGTAGCAGAAATGTGCTGACATTCTGAGTAGAAAAGATAGCCCTATGGATGTGAACCGTCCGGGTCCCATAGCTGGGGTATACACCCAAATACTTTAATAGAGAATATGACCATCAACCATTGGATTTCGGGGTATCATTTTCAGACCAAGCAATACCCAACTTCAAATGGATATGACTATCAATCATTCGATTTGAGGGTACCCCATTTTTCACATATTTTTCACACCAAGCAATACCGATCCCAACTGAAAATGGACTGGGGCGAGGTCGGCCTGTCTCCACTTTGGACTCATGCTGGAGGTCCATCCCATCAGTGACTTACCGAGGACGGAGAAATTTCAGCGCACGTCATGGCTTGACATTTTGAGACCTGCAGATTTTGGATTGATTTTGAGGGAACTTTTGCAGGAAACCCCTATATTTGATTAGGAAAACCCTGGTTTTGGGGTACGATCTTCCCTTCAATCCAGTGATTTATGTCATTTTGAGGCTTCATATTGGCATCCAATCTTGGGGTCTCCACTTCTGATCTTTTTCTTCTCACACATTGAATTGGACACCTGGGGTTGGAACACCACCAGGTTCTTGTGACTTGTCAAGCCCGTTGGTACCGTCTGCTATTGACCCCAACTGGATCCCAGTCTCCCAGGCTCCCAGGCCATGGCCCTACCAAGTGCTAGAAGATAACATAGGGCTTGTACAGTTGATGCTACAGTACAGTACCTATCCATACCTATCCTATCCTACAGATCCTACATGTGCAGTATAGGCAGTATAGGGATGGTTCCACAGTTTTACCACCGATATACTGTTCCACTCTATGTATTTATGATGGAGGTTTCTAAAAATGGGAAATCCCCAAGTCACAAAATCGGGCTCAATACTAAAATGCTCTAATGACCTAAATGATTTGGAGGTACCCCTCCCATTTTAGGAAACATCCATATTTACGATATAGGGATGGTTACATCGTTATACTGCCGATATATATATATTATATAATATATAACATATCACATATTACATATTATATATTATATATTATATTTTATATTTATCTACAGTATATTTTAATATAATGATGCCAACATTTTTTGTTCATGCTATACATGAGTCGCGGCCATGACACTGGCCAGGATGATGGCTTGCCCCGGGAGCACCATGAATCCGGAGGAGCCATGGATTTCCCATGAAAATTCATGGGAAATTCCTGGGAAAATGGGAAAATCATGGGAAATTCCTGGGAAAATGGGAAAATCATGGGAAATTCCTGGGAAAAGATAGGGACATCGTGGAAGTGATGCAGCTTTATGAATGGGAAACTGCCCGAACTAAGCCGCGCATCTATATGGAACATCATCGAACAGCTGCGGGGTTGTCATGGATTGTCCAGCCTGCGCCATGTTTGATTGAGGATCAAATGACCAATGACATGCCATCATATAAACGACAAACATGCGAAGAATGGGCATGTAGCTGGCAAAATTTCGTGAACATGGGGACATTATTGATGGTAAACACCACGGTTTACATACCTCATTTTGTTTCATAGCCAACTGATGGTTCTTGATTGGTGGATGCTGGTGGACCAAATTTGTGACATATTGTAGCCAGCAGTAGGACTGGTGTGGTGGATCACTAGGATGACTTACTTGGTGTTTCACTCAGAATTGGGCAACTGGTTCAACAGCGGCCGGGGTCACATCTCCGTTGTAAGCCGGGAAACCAATATACATATTTACATATATATATATACACATACACATACTATACAGGAAGGCCACCCCCGTATAAGTTGGGATCTAACTCGATGAACTGGGATTGATGGTGGATATAGCTATGATATGCTATGATGGGGTTACAGACCAACTTACAACTTCCTGTAGAGTGAGAAATCACAATATATGAATCAAAGTTCTTTAACCTTGTGCTGCCCTCCAGGCCCTCCAGGCCCTCCAGGCATTGGAAAATCCACCATTTGTAGATGATTTTCCCATTAGATCTCCATTTATATAGGATTTTCATGGATTTTCCAGCTTGCCATGCTTACCAGAGGGCATATAAAGTGGGAGGATGCTCCTGTTGTATCCACTTCGCGAGGACATGTTTCCGCCCTCGCTGGATGCAACTTCGACTGAAGCCTTCAAGCACAAGCCTTAACTGTTGTCTCCAAGAAGGGAACCATGTGGTAATCAAGCATGGCTAGCTGGTAAATCCACCAAAATGCAGGGTTCAATTGGAAAATCATCTATAAGTCCTGTAGATTGGGAATTGTCCAGCAAGCCATCCTTGATTACCAGAGGATATCTCCTAAAAATCATGGTTCTGGAGATTAATTGTGATTCCGTTTACAGGTTGTTATTATGAATACCTTGTTCCCCAACAGCGTAAGCTAATGGGGTCTTCAGCCCAGAATAGCTCTGGTGTGCACTGGTGCAGGCGCCGGGTCAGGTTCAACGAGGTTCCGCAGAGGGTCCCGAAGGTTCCGGCGAAGGGCTTTAGTGCAGAGCCAGGTCACGTTCAACAGGGGGTCTGGAGAAGGTTCCGGATAAGGTTCACGGAGAAGGTCTGGGAGGGTTCCGGAGAAGAATGGGGATATGATGGAGTATGATGGCATATGGGTCAATTCTGAAGATTGACTTTGGAGGAAAACTCAAATGTTTTGGCATGTTTTGGCTGGTAAATCCATGCTTTCCTTTAGAATACATTCGACTAAACATGCAAAAAAAAACAAACATCTGGCGGATATTGTTCTCAAGCCACCGTCTTGTTGAAAGCCTGCCATTTTTTCCAGCCCCATTTAAGTTCTCCACTCCCAATTTACGACCCCTTTGATGTCATTTCTGGGGGTTTAATTAGGCCTTGAACCATCCTTTTTTGGGGCACACTTCTCGGACAGTCACGCTGTCTCTGGGCCAGACCCCCGCTCTGTGGCAAGGCCAATATGAGTGATGTTCACTCAATACAATAGGTAGCATGGAGTGTCAACTTCCATGGCAGCCACATCTAAAGAAGGGAAAGAACAAACTTTTAAAAATAAGCTTCGGTGGTATCCCCAACAGCCGCAACGTTTTATTTTTACAAATCTTTCCGAAGCGTGCTGCGAAGCCAAGCGCTGGAAACACCTCAGCTGGGTTTCCATGAGTTAAATGGCCGCAAATCCTGTTGAACCTGACCTGGCTCACCGGAACCTTCTCCGGAACCCTGTTGAACCTGACTGGCTCTGCACCAAAGCCTCCCAGACCTGGTTGGTAAAAATCCCATTTTTTTTTCGATATTTTTGAATATGAATAGACAAACCTCTGCAAATCAGATGCAACCTACACCAGCGTAGCCACTTGGCCTGTTTAACATGTTCCGATCTGCAGTGAATTGATGATTCTCGTTGGTCCCGCATCATTCGTCCGAAAAAAAAACTTGTCTCCTCTTTTGGGTGTATCTGAAAATGGAGGACATACGCCCAGTGTGTGAATCTTCACAGTCATAGGGAAGATGACAACCAACCAGTAGAATCCTCATGCAGCATTGGAACAGCTGAGGTATAGCAAGCCTTTAGCCTCGCTGGTGCAAGCACAGCTAGGCCACTGCCGAGCTGTGCTTTGAACTCATTGATACTCAGATACTCATTGGTTGAAAGGGCAATTTATGTCAATTTTATAGGACACCTCGGACACCCCGCATGAAGGGGTTCTTACATCATATTCATAATATGTATAATAGAATATGCAATATACATATATATATACATACACATAATTTCTCGAACGTTTCCCTCGAAGCAATTCAGGGATTCGCGTCGCTTCAAAGATCTTCAACAAGTTTGTCAAATCCAACGACATCAGTTTTGGCATGTTTTGGCTGCAGGATTTCTGACCAAGACCCGCATCTCCTTATCCAGACCTGCATGGGTTGGAATTGAGGTGCGCTGAAGCTGGGGGATGATTCAGCCATGATCCGTGGCAAAATCACATTTGAAGCGAGTCGCGTAAAACATATTGAAGATATATGAAGCGATCCCGAGTCGAACGGCTATCCATGTGTTTACCATTGTAATTGTAACCTGGGTCAACTATAGGCCTATTGATGAGAATCCGGACCTTGTACAGATTCTGGAACCGTTGCCTGTGTTTACTATTTGCAAACATGGTTTTGATCGACCAGCTGCAAGGTGGGCTTCAACTACTTCATCTCGCATGCCGAGATGGATGTGGTCCCTGCCCAGGACAGTGCACGGAGGTGTCGCATCGAGAAAAGCTGTGGATTTAGAGGAACCCTGTTGGAATAGATTAAACTTCTCCAAACTAAAGTTTACCTAAGGATTACTGAATCAGCTGTTGACACAATTTGGGAGACTGAGGGGTTAAGGCATCCCCAAGTTTCTGATAGGATCACAGAAAGGAGAGTTTTGGAGTCATTTCTTTGCCTCATGAGATGAAGACACAAAGGACGTTTAAAATCAGGACCCTTTTTGTCGTGCCATAGCTGGTTTTGTCTTGGATGTTTGGATGATGGAGGAACTTTGGTTGATACAAGCATGCACCTGTTTCTTGGGCACCGATGGATAAAACTGCGAGTCATTCCACCAATCTCCCCCAACACTCTCAAAACGACCACATGTCAGATCATGTTAACCCCCCATACTTTATTGAAGATGTGAAAGTTAAAACATGTCAGATTCCTGGTTCAAACTCCATAAATCATGTTGACCCCAGTTAACCCCCCATAAGCCAGGACCCTCAGACGTCCCATCCCTTGGTGCTCAGCGTCATGGAGCGGGGTGGGCTCCATGTTTGCCGGGATGATCGGATGATAATCAGCAATATGAGTAATATGACTAGCATGTGATTAATTTGAGTGATATGATAAATATGATGATTCATATGTTTATTTATATTGTTTATTTATATGTTTATTACTATGTTTCACATATTTTCACATGATGGATATGATGAATATGAATGATTATGACGATGATGATGACGATGACGATGAGGATGATGATGATGATGATGATGATGATGGTGGTGGTGATGACGACGACGACGATGATGCTGATGCTCATGGTGATGGTCACCACCACCACCACCATCACCACCATCATCATCATCATCATCATCCTCATCATCATCATCATCATCATCCTCATCCTCATCATCATCATCATCATCATCATCATCCCTCCAATTGACTAGAGATGATTATCAACATTTACGAATTATGCGTCGCAGGTTCCATTCAGGCAGCGGCATCCAATAACCACACCACCAGCGGCTGCATATGAACGCAAATACACAGACATATCAGCCGGCCAAAACGTGTCATCCAAGCTGCAAGCGAATCTACAGAGACGCCCCATATGTCAAGTCAATCGAAGGAGCCGGCGAATGGTCGCGAGAACATGATGAATGCCAAGCTGATTGCAGGCCAAGACCCTGGCTCTCGCCCTTTTTTCTGTAGGGACGCCAGAATTCCACAAGTTTTCTGTTGCGAAACCAACTGTTTCAGGAATGGTTCAGGCTGTATCTCCTATATGATCCTATTAGATCTATTAGCACCTTTTGAAGGACACCAATTGATGCATGTAACGGGATGGAACTTCGTAGCACCCGATGTTTTTGGGTTCCAGGCTGGAGATATCTGGAGATGTCGTATTTCCTTGTGGTGAATGGTGCGTCAAAAAGCCTAAGGCCGAAAGTAACCACCAAAAGGATAGACAGATATATGATCCTATACTGAAATAATGATGATACATCACTTTTTTTGTTTAATCTCTTTGGGGTACAGCGTA
Source organism: Cladocopium goreaui (assembly GCA_947184155.2). Taxonomy (NCBI): domain Eukaryota; class Dinophyceae; order Suessiales; family Symbiodiniaceae; genus Cladocopium; species Cladocopium goreaui. Next base: position 414,688 of record CAMXCT020003013.1, on the reverse strand, counting down.
TGGATATGGGTTGAAGTCAACCTCTCTGAGCCGGGTCAGCGGCCTCTAGCATGACCAATCGCCTGTAGGTGCTGTGCTACCGCCGGGGGACTATCTCATTCGAGCCCAGCATCCCATTGTTCCGCCAGATGCGGCAGGAAGAAGTCCCAATTTATGGCAATTTCAGTGGGAACACATGGGAAAACTGATGATAAGATTGATAAGTGGGTAGTGGCCCAGGCAAAGCACCCTTTCAACAGTCAAGGTTTTCTGCGCTTTTTGGTGCAAGTCTCTCTGGCAACAACCTGAAAACTTGCTGGGCTTTCTCAACAAGAAGGCCATCCCAACCCCTCCGACGGTGCCGGAGATTTTACTCAGGTGGCCGACGATCATTACAAGGATCAGATCAAGACCAGCCGTGCGCCGGGCTCCCAAAGACGTGGGAAGACATGCACCCCTGCCGATGCACCCCTGCCAAGGTGCTTCCCATTCTCCTTCGATGTCAACATCGTTTACAGCGGTAGCCGCCCCAAGGTGCTTTCCGCTGGAAACCTCAGATGCCTACTGGTGGTGGTGGAAGTGACATTTGGATTCAAACACCGACAAAACACCAAAAGATGCCTAAATGATGCAGAATTGCCATGTTAACCATGAGATTAGGGTACTATCTTCAGACAACCAAATTAAAACTAAACGAGGTCGTTCTGTAGGTTCTTAAATCGCTTGAATGCGGGGTTGGGTAAGCTCCTCGAAAAAATGGAAGGCCGGCCAGGCCAACGATTTGCGCCCATGAATCAATGGTCCCGTTACGGGCCATGGCACCAAGGTCAATCCTTTGGCTTCAGTTCCTTTGGTGCGTGGTGTCGACGTCGCCCCTTGGAGTCAACTTGGTCAAAGAATCATTTGAAACTGACTACCCAAAGCTCCGTTTCCCACTTTTTTGCTGCATTTTTGTCCGAAAGGCGACCAACTCTAATGTATTCAATGTATTCTAATGTTTTTTCTTGGGTTCCTCAGGCTCCATTTTGAACCTGACAGAGATCCCAGAGGATTATTTGAGATGTAGCACTGAGGCAAGGGACCACCATTCATGGTCATTTTGAGTAGGAGGCTGTCCCATTGTTTGATATTTTCTTTTAGTTGGCTTAATCCCAAATTTGCGTTGAAGACGGTAAATCCCAATCTTTTCATATCTGTTTTGGGTGTTTAAATCCCGCTTTGTTGTTGGGTCAATCCGCCATAAATTGACCCATTTTGATCCATATTGACCCAGATACCCATTGGATCATTGGCTTGTCATGCTGATCCGAATTCTCCTCTCAGGTGCTAACCTTGCGCTTTTCCGAGTCGCCTAAGGGAAGCATAGAGGCTGAGAGCACTGAGAGCACTGAGAGCACTGAGAGCAGTGCCCCAACTGTTGGGAGTTTTGGATCCGCAGGACGTGGTGAGTCAGATCTCCTTCGCCGGATCTGTGGCAACCACGGGGGGATCTGTGGAGCACTTCCAGAGCCAGGGATGCTCAGCGGGCGTCAACGAGGAGTTGATTTGAGTGGTTGTAGAATGAGGTAGACATAGCTAGACTTTGTTGAATGGGGTGGATGTTGATGGATGTTGATGGATGTTGAGGGCTTAGTTTTTTTGTTGCCATGAAGATATGAGAACTGATATCGAAGGCCCTCTGAAGGTACGTACTATATCGTACTATGACCTCCTACTGTAAAAGCTGAGCAGCGTGTCTGCAAATACCAGTAGTTTGTGGTATGCCGCCAATTGCTATGTTTTTTGAAGATGATTATAAACGATCGAATTTGGGACCATATTTCTAGACAAACCTATAATAGCTGCTGTGTTGGATGTGGTCAACGAGTGTTTGAAGTGTTGACAAGCAGGATGGAACAGCAAACGTGTGCTTCAACCTTAACCCATTGGCCCACCAATGTCTATTTCATGGTTTTCAAGAAGATGAACATCTCCGGAAAGTAAACGTTCTATCATGTTCTATCAGATCAGCACGTCATGAATTGGGGGTCGGTTTCGACAGTTTAGTGTGGATGGAATGGTTCCAACATGTTCAAACATGGTAAATATCGCATGGCCGCAATATCAGTCCCAGCAAGAAAATACAACATGTTGGGTCGTGTGTCGTGTGTCCTTCACTTTTGCTCCCAACCATCGCTCAATCCAATAGTTGGCCATGTGACATTTTCCGCCCCATCGGGGGTGCTCAGGTCGCTTTGCGAGTGCTAGTCGTACCAAGACCATTGTGCAAGCTTCGGTCCCAACCTCAGTGCCGCAAGATGCAGATATAACTGATCTCCGTAAAGCAGTGAAACCTGAAGCCAAGATGGTAACGCATCATGGATCTTGATGGATGTTGACATATGTTGATTAGGTCATAGAAACATCCTAACCATCAAGATCCATCAAGATCATCCTAACCATCCTAACCAGGTCATGAAACCATCGGATGACCATCGGACCATCCGAAGCAACCTGCTTGGAGGTCTCCGAAGGGCAGAAGCTTTGGGTCCTGGCCTGGAGTTCCCAGGCGCGCGATCCGGAGATCCAAGGAGATCCATGGAGATCCAATGGTCGGGGACGAAGGATGGTTAGGATATGGTTGTTAGGATATGCTTAGGATAACTGTTAGGATATGGTTGGGCCACAGTTGGTTGTTCTGAATTCTTGAACTTTGTGAAGTTTGTGAAGTAGAATCTTTTCGAGGGTAGAATCATGTAGAATCTCAAAAAGTGCAAACGTTCCCAAGACTTCGAATGCCAGGTGCTGGCAGACAAGTCCTTGACCAGTGCTCAGTTGGAGATCGGACCGATCAGGTCCACCCCGTCCCGAGCGCGTGCCTTGGGCTAGGGCCTATTGGATCATGGACCACGTGTGAGTCATTCATGTCATGTCTTGGATGGGTAGAGAAGCGAGATGAAAGAGACCGCACAGGTTGTAGGTATTTGTATAATTATACCACACTATATTTATATGTTGGGGATCCATGTTTTTGGACGCTTCATAATTTTGATATGTTATCAGATGATCAGGTTTAAAAACGATTATTTAAGTACATCGTTGGTTTCTTTCCTAGTCCAAATGCTGAGACATGGTTTCAGGCTGGTCACATTTCATCCGTGTATTGGGTCCCTTGAACTCCCATAGAAATAGCGAAAAACTGCGCAGTTTTCATCGCCGTCATCTCGCCGTGCCGACATTGCAGGTCTAAGAGGACATACAGGGTGTTACCCACACAAACATCAACAACAACAACAACGACAACAACAACAACAACAACAACAGGTGCTTGAAACGATTCCATTAGGGTCGAATGTGAGCCCAGAAGACTGCATCGAAAGCTCCTCAAATGTCTTAAAACGATCCACTTGACATATCTTGATATTTTTCATCTCAGATTCTTTGAGCACGCTGCTCTCGTAGCCGAGCCGATTCTCCGATCAACCTTTGTGGTTTGGCACTGAATTGGTAGGGACCCGAGGGGCTTTTTGTTTCCTGCTTGATCGAAACACCCCTGTTCCATCCTGTTCCTGGATCTCTTGATGCCAGTGAAAAATTCAGTAGGTGAAGATCTTAAGAACTTCCCATTTTCTTCCAATACCAACGCAACACCTTTCATTTTGAGATCCGTAGACCCTTTGTTCATGTGAACAGTTCAACATCCATCATTGGATTGGTTTAAGGGAAAATTGAAGCCGGAACCCCCCTACATACACCTCATATATTATCATAATTTATCATGTGTATACGTACGGTAACGACATTTAAATATGTGGAGGGCGGGCCAAACCGCGATGCCCCGGAGGTAGTATGAAATACCAGTTCGTATATTTAAATGTAGTTGCGGTATGTTTAAATGAATTGGATTCCGTATGTTTAAATGGCTGGGCGGGCCAAGGAAAACCTTCCCGGAGGTAGTCTAAAATACCTGTTCGTATATTACAAAAATCCGTATATTTAAATGTCGTTACCGTATATATATATATATTTAATAAAACCATGGTTTCCTGTAGATGTTCCATGATTGTCCCTGAAACTAATCCATTGAATCCAGAAATCGATGTTGAGGTGATGACGACGCCACCTGCCCTGGATGAAGTTTCATGGGTAGCTGGGCAAGACATGATGAAAGCCATTGGAGTTGGGACCATCCAGGGCATCCAGGCCATCCAGGTTCCATATGTGTTGAGGGCATCATCCCTTCTTGACACCGAAGAAGAAGAATGCAATGAACATCATCAATATTGAAAAAAATGCCTCAACAGATCCATATATCCTTGTCATTCTTTGGCATGGAAGCCATCAAGTGGAAGACAAAGATGGAAAGCCCAGAACGAAGTTTGCTTCATCCGACACCGGAGATATCCGCCCAGGCATCGTATTTGGCGTTGAAATGGCTGGATCCCCTGGCCGGGGCCCCGGGGCGCCTGAGCATCCGACCTTCGGCCCCTTGCCATCGCCACCGTTGAAGTTCTGAGGTGAACCGTGGCTATGAACGACAAGTGAATCTGCAAGACAGCCCACCCTTGGGGGACCAGGAAGATACGGCCAGAAATACGTGTCCTGGCAGTGCAACCTTGGAATGTGGGTGGCACTCGACCTGAGTGAAGTCCACCTTCCCCGGAAATTAATGGACATTGCATATCGAAGCGACCTCGCAACCATGACACAAGAGGGTGAGGGGCACCATGCCATTTCGGGTTTGTGAAATGCCACAGGCCAAGAACAACCAGTGGTATTGAGTTCATGCAATATCATGACTTCCCAGATGGATACAGTACTTGTTTGCGCGCGCGTTCAATACTAGATGACTTCATCCTTTAAAAGGTCACCCCCTAGATGTCAAAGAAGTGCACAGAGAAGAACCATTCAAGATCATGCAAGCACCCATGCGTTTTCCACAGTTTGTGCGCTACAAACGGCACACCTTATTCTGAATAATTCTAAATATTTATAATTTCATCTAAATTCTATCTTTGTATAGTTACTAGACTTGGACAACAGGTCTTCATAGCTAAGAATAGTTCAGAAGGGTGTTAATGGCCCTGTCCGCAGACAGCGCAGACACGACACGACTAGAATTCTCCGTTTCGAATTCTAAGGCGTCGATATGTGCATTTGTTGGAAGAGGAAGAGCGCTCTGGAAAGTCACTCAGCCTTCACGATGGGTCGCATGGGTGACAGCTGAGCTTAAGATTCATCAAGGGCATGTTCTGTTTTTTTTGCATCGAAAGATGTGTTTCTGGATTCTGTTATGTATCCCCATAGAATCCCATTGACCATCCCTATTGATCCCTATTGTTGATGGTTAGTTACCACCATTTTTGCCAACCCCGGGTAACCAATCCGCGTATGTTTCAAGGCGCAATCCGCTGATCACGGCGATTTTCTGGGCATTCTGGCCACAGTTGCTGCTACTGCCGCGTGGCAGATCTGGCAGGGCAATCCTGATCAGTTGAACGGGAATTTCAAGGAGAAGGGATATTACATGATATTACTATCTGGATTATAATGGATATAATCCCATATAACAAGCTTGGCTAAAAAACCAAGAACTGCCCGGTAATGTTTGTTGCAGATGATTTCCTTTGACTAGGGGGAATCTTCTAAATGGACATAGATTCAGATCATCAGATGTACCTCTGCGCAGCATTCTGTCCGTTGGACAAGCTGGGCGGCTCCATAGCCATGTTGTACTGAGGCAAATCATGAAGATCAGTCAGTACTTGCTGGGTGAAGGGACTCAGAGATGCTGCGCAAAGCGTTGGTTTTTGAGTTTACTTCGGCAGAGTGCTTGAAGCGAACCACATTGTTTACAAGATTACAAGGTTTGTGTCATGACTTAGTCATGACTTTGAACATCTTTTTTTTCTTCGCACCGGATACTGTATTATTTCAGCATGGTTGAACCTTGGTAGCCGCTAGGCAAGGATTGGCTACAGGTTTTTGGGCCACAGATGAGGATGATCTTTACCATCTGATTCCAGAAAAGTCTCCTAGCTGGTTCAGGGCTTCAAAATATGGTCCATTTACTGTATCAGTTCTTTTCCATCCCAACTCGGATGATCCATGATCCTCCATGTCTTCTGTTCCATCGTTCATATTTCCAGAAAAGAACGATATAGAATGATCATCCCAATTTGATGGTAAAACATGGTGAAACATGGTCAGTTTTTCAACATCATCCCCCTTTGGTAAACCATCAACAACTGCATTCCCTGAGAGCCGAGGCCTGCTTTCACCCTTTATTCTGCAGCGTGTGCTCATCTTCCAAGAGGTGTCGCCGCACCGAAAGTTTTCCGGGCCAGATGGGATGCCATCAGCCAGGCATCATGGGGCATAGCCTAGCTATTTTTTGATATTTTTTGTGGGGGTATAAGCGACGTTCATCAACCAGAATATATATACATATATATATATACATATATACATATATATATATACATATATATACATATATATATATTGTATATTACAGTATAGATATGGGTGTTTGTCTAAGAATGTTGTTAAAACCCCCAACGGTTCATGGTTGCCATATGTGTTTGAAGCCACAGTTTTGCCCTATTTGTATCTATTTGTTGGCCGTGAATCGGTGAACTTCACGCGGATTTAAGTTTTAAAACAGGCTACTCCCAAATTTGATGGTGCTTCAAGTCTTATTTTTTAAAAAAAATATGGCAGTAATTCCTCACACACACACATGTACACAATATCAGATTATATCATATTTTTTTTAGTGGGGTTGGATTTGTTATATTATATCTATGAGATTCATTATATCAATGTATATCAATGATCCAGAATATACACAGATACATCTACCATTCATGTTTGGAGAGTCAGGCCCAAGCAGACAAAAACGTGCTGTCTTCAAGTGCGGCCTGGCAAAATCGTCGGATGACTGGATTTTTTCCATCGCTAAAATCATTGGAACTGACTAACTGGTATTAACTGGTGCGTTTTTCCATCAGCTTTGATTAGAGGAGAATTGATGTGAGATTTTTTTCTTTGGCATGTAAATTGCTTTGAAAGTATGAAGCGTGTATTGAATGTATTTGTTTGGGTAGACCGAGATGATATTTACATGTTGTGTTTTAATTATTCACTACGAGCATCACATGGATTCTTCCACGGGCCGCGTGGCTTCCGAGGCTGCGCAACATGGTTTCACTGCAGTAGGTGCATTAATTTGTCCGAAGCCTAGCAGTGGTCATGCAACAATCGTGACGTCCAAGTGGCACGTGTTCCTTAAAACCTCTCGGTTTCTTGATTTTTGTTGCGTGGATAGATCATTATAGATCATAAATCATCATAAATCATCATCGTTGATGGGGATTTTTGTGGAAGCTTCTGAGCGACCCTGACCAAGGTCTCGGAATCTTCAATCTGCTCCTTGGCGCAAGTTGCGGTTGGGTTGGGAGCACTCGTTCGGATAGGGAACAGATGCCAAATGATCGCATCTATGTAGATTTCTAGCATTTTCTGTATTTTGTTCTGGATTTTCCAGAGGTGCACTACTTGAAGAAGAGAATGTCACACAGAGGAATTGTTTTTGGGTATGATGTGAGATGGCATGAGGAAGCCGATGGCCCAGCATGATCACCTGCCAATCAGCCTACATCAAGACACAGTGTAGGGACATCCTGCAGAAATGTAATCAAACACATCCCACTTGCTCACAAGTAACATCCGATAGGTCCGATAGGTGGCATGGTTTGAAATTATTTGTGTTGTTTCCATTTAGCTCTTCCGAAAGCGTTAACGTCAATGGCTCACAGTTGTCCTTTGGTCCCTTGTCCAGGTTCTACAATACCCACGTCGATCTCTGGAAGGTGTGCTGAAGCGAAACGGTTTCGCCACTGATCTTTGTCATCTTGAGATGCTGCAAGATGATCAAATAGGCAATCATTAGAAGCCGTCCTGGGAAGATCATCCATTTAATACATTTTAATACTTAAATTCGTTAGGAGATGGAAATAGCTATAGTATGCTATAGTTACCATATATAACCACAGCCATTGTGGGGTTGTTCCATTTGGAAAGGCTGTTTCGAATCCCAGGATCAGATGAAAACATTGGCCGATCCCCCATTTCTGGCTGGGCGAGGCTCGGCTGACCATTCGCATCGAGAGTTCCTTGAAGGGAGCGTTGCTCTACAGAGGAGATCCTTGGTGAAATGGGGGTTGGTTGAGTTGGTTGGGCTTCATTGCATGGAGAGATTTGTAGGACATATCCACATATTTGGCTGGACACAAAATGGATGGTTGCTCTTCTATAATCATATAGAATATATAGACATATAGATTCATCCAAGCAGTAGATTTTGCCAAGTGCTATGTAGATTTTCCCCCCTTTTCGTGGCCTTAAACCTGCCGTTTTCGTGGCCTTTTTTTCCTGAGGTCCAGGGTCTCACTCAAACGCCTGGAGACATCAGCGAGGAGGTGGGAACTCCATATATTGGGAATGTCATCATCCCAACTGACTTTCACTCCATGATTTTTCAGAGGGGTAGGTATACCACCAACCAACCAGATATGGTTCTTAGTTATGATATATCATATATATATATGATACACAGTTGATGGAACTCAATCTCCTCATGGTCCACTGGCAATTCTTCTGGAAACACTTTTTCGATCGATCGTAGGATTCGGATCAGTTGGTTGGGTTTGAACCAGTTTCAGGAGGTAAAAAAAAACATGGTGGAATGGATTCGCTGGTTGGATAAAAGCTGCGGATCTCAAGACAATTCAATGGATGAATTTAGGGTCAAATCGAGGTAAAATACCATTGGTTTCACCCTTAACCTTGTGGGTTTCCGGTCTATTTTCCCATCATCCACGTTTGGGAATCGAGCAGATGGTTGGGCATGCTGTGCTATGCTGTGCTGATTCTGATACTGGAGAAAGTGTCGCAGGGAACCACGCATGGCGAGAGTGCTATCTACAACGTGATTTCCTTCGATGTTGGCCGATGCCCTAGTCGTGACACTCGCCTCTGCTGGGACTTTCTGGCAGTTGGATTATTTTGAGACATGGATTGAACTTGGAAGGACAACGACTGGAACGAAGAAGGTTAGAACATCCATTTATAATACTTTATACGCCATTTCATTGGATTTCCCATAATTCCCAATATTTGACTCGGAATGAAAAAGGCATTTGAACATTCAATGAGTGCTCCTCAAAGAACATGGCATACCTTGGATCCCAACACCAGCCTCCATAGCATCCCCAGAGCGCAGAGGTGACAGTGTCAATATGGTTTGGGTCCTTCTCGATGTCGGGGCCCTGCAGCGGAAGTCTCCCAAGCTGAGCATATCCAAGTTTTGATCAAAACATGCGTCACAATACTTACAAGGACCAAGAACTCATATAGTTTTTCATCCAAGAAGTCCAAAACTCAGCATGACTCAGCGAATACTCGGTGCTTGAACTGAGATTTGGAGCCTGCCTATCCAGTTGGTGGCGGCCTTCACTGCCCTCTTTTCTCAAGTGGCCAGCAGACCCAGCGGAGACCGGAGACATGGACGTCTCACATGGAAGAGTGAGAATTTGATGCATGGATTGTCCAAAAATCAGAGGCTACCCCAAACCATAAGTGTTTCATACTGAAAATTGATGAACATTGGCTTATCAATTGGAGTGAATTTGTGAATGTTGGGTGCTCGGCTATTTTGGACACCAGTACTGTTTAACGACTCCATGAAGCCGCGCACTTGAACTTAGTGTTGGCTCAAGCGCTGAACGTTAGGAGACAGCGCAGGAAGATATGCCGGAGGACGACAAAAGCAATGCCGGCGTCGGGTTGATTTATCCACCACCCGATATCCGTGGTGTCATTGACAAGACAGCTCAGTTCGTGGCCAAATGTGGAGAGGGGTTCGAGCAACGTGTGTTGAGAGAACAGAATCACACCAAGTTCGCCTTCTTGTTGCCCAACAATCCCTACAGGCCATACTATGAGCACAAAGTGAGAGAGTTCAAGACCGGTGTGGTAGAGGAAACGAAGCCAGAAGTGCCCCAGGCCATCATAGATCAAAAGGCCAAAGAGGATGAGAAAAAGAAGAAGAAGGAGCAGTTGAAAGCTCTGACCATGGGAGAAAAGAAGAAGAAGTTGGTGAAGCCTCCACCCCCAGATCAGTATGTGGTGAATCACCCCTACATTGCGCCCATGGACACAGACATCATCAAGCTCACAGCACAGTTTGTAGCGCGCAATGGGCAGAAGTTCCTGATTGGTTTGACCCAGCGTGAAAGTCGAAATCCTCAGTTTGACTTTCTGAAGCCAACCCATGCGCTCTTTGGATACTTCACCTCTCTAGTGGATGCCTACACCAAGTGTCTCATGCCCAACAAGGACGAGGTCGAGAAGCTCAAGAAGTGCATCAGCAACTACCAGGAGGTGATGGACAAGGCCATGGCTCGCTTCCAATGGGATGAACAAGAGGAGGCCAACAGGGTTTCCCGGGAGGAGGAGATGAAGGAGGAGAAGGAACAGATGGCACAGATTGATTGGCATGACTTTGTGATCGTGGAGACCATTGAGTTCACTGCAGAAGATGACACTCTTCAGTTGGCAGCACCCATTGATCCTGCCACCCATGCTCCAAAGGGAGCACCTGCGCCTTTGGAGCAAGCAGGCACCATGTTTGCAGAGGCCAAGATTGAAAAGCCCAAGGGCGTGGAGGAAGAAGTTCGAGAGTCCGAGTCCATAGCAGTGGATTTGGAGAAGGAAGAGCGTGAAAAGCGAGAGCGCGAGCTCGCCGAACAGCGAGAGCGTGAGGAGAGGGAGAGGGAAGAACGTGAAAAAGAAGAGAGGGAGAGGCAGGAAAGAGAAGCTGAAGAGATGGTGGAGGAAGAGCCTTTGGACATGGAGCCAGAGATTCCTTTGCCCATGCAGGAACCAGAGATGAAGGTCCGAAAGGACTATGTGAGACAGAAGAAGGGCAGCGCGCAACGATTGATGCAGCGATGTCCCATCACCGGTCAGCTGATTGCAGCGGAAGAAATGTCCAACCACTTGAAGGTGTTGCTTTTGGATCCTAAGTGGAAGCATCAGAAGGATGCATTGGTGGAGCGAGCCAGGAAAGAATCTGCCTTTGCAGATGATGTCGAGGCAAACTTGGCCAGTTTTGTGGCTAAGAGGCCTGATTTGTTCGGCACAGTTGAGGAGGAGATTCGAGAGGCCGCTGAGGCCGGTGCGGAGGCAGCTGCACGAGATGCAGGTGCAGATGCCGGTCCGGCCCACACAATGGTGCCGCCCACCGCCTACGATCCACAGCCGAAGAAGGCTGCCCTGCCTGGCACCGGTGGTGCAGGGGCTGCAGCCCTGCAGGGTCCTGGCATGCAGGCCCTGCCTGCGGGACAGCAAGGTCCCATTGCTGGTGTGTCCACCATCAACGCCAGGCTGCCCCAAGCCTCCTTGGCCAATCAGGGTGCCAGTGCCAGCGGCGTGAAGCCTCCAGGCATGGTGGCAGGCACTGGGCCTATGGCTTTGGCGGATGACGACGATGACGATGATGAGCCCGCTGCCAAGAAGCCGAGATTGGATGATGGCAGCCTGTTGGCGGAGGAAACTTGGGTGAACAAATACCCAACTCCGATTGCCATCATCGTTCAGGTGGGCCTTGGTGCTGATGCTCTTGCCGCCGGCATCGAACCTGCCATGCCGATGGAAGTGTCGGTGCGACAGAAGGTCCAGGAGCTCAAGAGCAAGCTGCAACCCAAGGTGGCGGCTGCTGGAGTCAATGTGGCAAACATGAAGTTGAAGGTTCAGAACACAGGTGGCGGTGCTCCAAAACAGCTGGATTTTTGCTCAAGACTCCTCTAGAAAGAACATAATTCAGAATTCAGAACGGATATCACATGGTATGAACCCATTACATCCCATTACAACATTTTCCATTTGGATGGATTTTCAGCCTTTCAATATTTCATGGTATTGAATTACGGATTATATAATATATATTATATTATTATATAATATCATATACTATACACATTATATGTAGTATTTGAATGCGCACTATTTACAACTTGATCCGTGGCACACAGCCAGGTTACATCCTGAAGAATGCGCATTCCTTGGCCTTCTACAACATTGGTCCTGGCTGCATCATCGAGCTCTCCCGAAAGACACGTGGTGGAAAATAGCACGTGAAGATATGAGACGAGAGTGGCACAGGCACAACTCGAAGCGCGAAAAGTGGACAGATCGGTTCTTTGCGCCAGTTGAGTATGGGTCAAACATGATTGGACCCAAATGGATAGTTCAATACGAACTTAATTGTGGATACCTAGATTTTGACCCATATCCAGTTGATTTGTTGTTTGCTTGCTTGCACCACCCCACCATAGACTGGCCACCGTTCAACCACCCTTGACATTCAGCCTAGACGTGTGCATTCTATGCGCGCAGCTTTTGGTGCTCATGAGATCTGGGGTTGATGCTGCGCAGGTGGCATTCACGTCAAGTGCCAGAAAAAACATGTCGCAGATGTCTTCCCTGCAGAAATGTGTATCACCAAAGCATGATCTCAAGAAGTACCACCACATTGTCAAGCGTGTAGTGAAAAAGATTTGAAGACAACCCCAGAGAATCCACCAAGAAAATGTTAAAAGCCAAATCATCCCTTGAGGTAATTTGACACAGCCCTTGCGGTGCCATGTGAATTGTGATGGATGAGAAGTTGCCGCCACAACCAGAGCCAGCGGCCCGGCTGCAGCCAGGAAACCATGGCGCGGCTGGCTGGGAAGTCCCCCCGAACTGAATGGAAGTTTCGTTCGCTGGGAAGATCACCGAACTAAATGGGGAATTTTCCAGCAAGCCATGTTTGATTATAGTGGATGGTGCATCTGCACGAAAATGTTTGGAGAAGAATCTTTTGCATAAATGATCATAAATGATCATAAATGCTTCTTGCTGATCATACCTTGCCTGTTGGCTGGTCAAGAAGGTCTCGTGACACGTAGCGGGTGCATCTCCCCACGCCTCGGACCTTTCCTTCTTGACTGTTCGGAGTAGGGTTTGAACCGCCGGAGCCGTCGCCACAATCTACATTTTCGTTAACCAAAGCGGATAGGCGTTTGAGCAATATGGTTTCTTTTATATATATAACGAGTCATAACGCCATATTTTTTGGGTTAAATTGTCCATTTTAGTTTCTGGACAATTCGGTATACTCCAAATCCCAGAATTGGTGAGAACAAAATGTTCCGGGACTTCCCATTTAGGTCCCAGATCTTGGGAAATCTGGTCGATTTTCCCGAGTTCATCCAACTCAGGTGGCTCAACTGGATCTTCTTTGTATCTTCGGTGGTATGGGTTGCTGGTACTTTGCCAAGGAGCAGTTGGGCGAGGCCTTATGACATCCGCAAAAAAAGAACGGGGATTTCAATTTCATCAACCCACATGGTGTCTAAACCGACCAGAACCCAGAATATGGGGACATCTGAAAGAAGATGTGGGATATGTCTTTGGATAGTTCACAAGACCCCAATTCTATGGGATTACGATTTTGCTGAAATGAACCAACGATAATGGGTGTGTTTGAACATGTGGTCCCCAAAATGGCGATGTTGTTTCCATGATGGCTGGATCCATTGGAATCGGGGGTACTCCAGTGACAAAACCATATCTGGTTGGTGGTTTGGAACAGTTCTTTATTTTTCCATATGTTGGGAATAATAACCCCAACTGACGAACTCATATTTTTCAGAGGGGTTGAAACCACCAACCAGATATTTCATGGGATGATTTTGGTGTTCAAAGGCTGGATTTAAACAGCCTCCTGCACTGGGTGTCCAGTGGATTTCACGGGTCGCCGAAGATAAACAGATCAACAGGGGAGCCTCTGACTTCATGGCTACTTTGGATGCTAAAGCTCCTCATTTCTGCTAGAGCAAGCTGGAGTTGGTGAACTCCCGCTCCTGGTGCAAATGATTTTTTTTCACTGCAGTTTTTCCTGAATCACATCCCATCTTCAAAATGTCTTATATAAACCCAGATTCTGAGTTGCTCTACCCGGAAATCAAACATGGCTGGAAAATCTCCATCGATGTTCATTGATTTTCCCATCGATGCCCATGGCTTCGGGGAATTTCCCTCCAAACCTCCATGAAAAAATCTCTGAGTTCGCATCGATTTTCCCATCTCCCATGATTTTCCCCATGATTTTGGGGATTTCCCAGCCCTCCTCTCCAGTCCTGGGCCTTGAAGATCCTGCCGCGGAGAGCCTGGGCCGTGCAGCTCTGTGGTGCCGCGCTGATGGCAGGAAGCGTGTCCTTGAGGACGGAGATGACAATTCCAAGGTATCTCCAAAGGGTTCGAATATGATCGATTATGTATCTATATACAATTAATTATATACATATATATATATGTACTGTATATAATATAATTATATATATATAGTATATATATATATATAATACATATATATATAAAATACATATATATATATGACATACATGCATAATTATACTTAGATTAATTGATCTGGTCTAAATACATTCAATTGGAAAATCCATGATTTCTTAGCATTTCAAGGGTGCCCTCGACTTCCTATGGCCTGTACCATGTGAGATATCACAGACATCAGAACTGCCGACAGGACGTCCTCCATGGAACGTTTCCGTGTGCACCGCACGCCTTTGACACACCAGCAGCCGTCCCAAGTGCTAGTGACGGATGGACCGATCCTTGCTTGGAGGTCCTTTATAAGGTTGGCCGCAGTCAGAAATTGGCCTTTCTGGCCCCAATGAACTACCCTTTGGTAATTTTAAATAGCTATTGAAAATGGCCACTTATAGTTGATTTACCCATTAAACATTGTGATTTTCCATAGTTATGTTAGTTTACCAGAGGATACCAGAGGATATAATGTGAGTAAAACAATAATAAACCATCCCCCAAATCACAATTTTTATAGGTGGTATGTTTACCATTCCCAAATGGCTGGTTTATGGCATACTTATAATTGCCACAATTAACCAAGACATTGGAGTTATAAAGTTGTAAAACTAACACAAACTAATTTTTCTATGGATGATCCACCTTGTACTAATAATGATCAACCAGGATGAATAAATATTTGGGTTTGACATTGGCTATCTAAAGATTGGGATTTAATCATATTTAATCAGCAACCAGGGTATTATTAATATTCAATGAACCAGGGTTTAAATAGTTTATGATTCCCTTCTCCCAAAAATGAATACCATGTAAATCCTAGTTTAGTCTTGGATCTGTTCATTTTGTGCCTCCATATTGGGGGTATGAAATATATTGGGGGGATCGGATTAATTCAGGGTTGATATGAAAACCATCTAGAAATTGGAAGTTAACCAACAAACACAGGGGTATGACCAGAAATGGTGAATAAGGTGGAGATATGTTGCACGATAACCAATCAGGATCACTGCATAAGGTAAACTCAAAAAATTATGGGAAACCACTTTTTTATACATTTTTTGCCAATGAAACTGGCTGGGTGTTTTCGAGCATCCCAGGCTGGAAAGCCTGGAGACCCCAACCATGGTTTTCCCGAAAAAAATGGTACAGCTGATTGATCCCGATAGTCGATGGTGGATGTGCTGATGGATCTTTCCCAAACGCCAAACGTGGAGGCAGAAACACGGTTAAATGGATGGAAATGGCTCGAGCCGATCCTCCAATGGTCACTACAAGAGACATAACACGTGACCAAGTTTCCAATTCTTCGCTGGTCCAAGGTTTGAATGGTCGAGAAATCCCATGTACCTGAGTATGTTGGGCAACATAGGCTGGCACGTGGAATGGTGACAGGAACTGGGTTGGGCAAAGAATGTAAGACCCCACCAGGATGTTCACGATTTTCTGGTCCGAACGGAAAAGCCAACTTGAAGACCCACCCGAAAATGATCAAAAATTAAAGGGCTACGCCCTCTGCCGCCGACCCCTGGACACTGGAGGGTCATGCCTGCCTCTGTGTCGTAAGCATGAAATGAACCCTAAAGAAACCAGAAACTGACCTAAACAAACCATTTGTATGTGCGTTTGGCACTGTGCACATGCAAGCAGCATGGACCCCTGCAGGATGACACGCACAACTATGTGTTCTGACACTTTTTCATGGCTCAAGAAATAGGAGCTTTCGTCATTGGGCAGGTGTCTTGGGGACCTAAAGGGTTGCTCTAGCACTTAAGACCCATACCCGAAGCCCCCGTTCGTAACCGCAGTATGAAACTTTAAATGGCATCCTAAAGAGACCCGAGACGACACTGCACTGCCAACTGCCACCCTGCTCGTGTCCTCCTGGAGCCGGCTTTCGTTCTGCACCGCTTCGGTCCAAGCTGGAGTCCAAGGACCGTGTCGCAGGGCTAAAACACCATGGCAGTGAAGGACGGATTGGGCCCGCGGCCCGTATCCCAGACTGCCAAACGTCACTTTCTGAACCGACTAGAAACTAGCTCCAAACCTTGACTTTTCCTGCGTTTCTGCACTGCCAACTGCCACCCTGCTCGTGTCCTCCTGGAGCCGGCTTTCGTTCTGCACCGCTTCGGTCCAAGCTGGAGTCCAAGGACCGTGTCGCAGGGCTAAAACACCATGGCAGTGAAGGACGGATTGGGCCCGCGGCCCGTATCCCAGACCAAACCTTGACTTTTCCTGCGTTTCTGCACTGCCAACTGCCACCCTGCTCGTGTCCTCCTGGAGCCGGCTTTCGTTCTGCACCGCTTCGGTCCAAGCTGGAGTCCAAGGACCGTGGCAGTGAAGGACGGATCTGAACCGACTAGGAACTAGCTCCAAACCTTGACTTTTCCTGCGTTTCTGCACTGCCAACTGCCACCCTGCTCGTGTCCTCCTGGAGCCGGCTTTCGTTCTGCACCGCTTCGGCCCAAGCTGGAGTCCAAGGACCGTGTCGCAGGGCTAAAACACCATGGCAGTGAAGGACGGATTGGGCCGCGGCCCGTATCCCAGACTGCCAAACGTCACTTTCTGAACCGACTAGAAACTAGCTCCAAACCTTGACTTTTCCTGCGTTTCTGCACTGCCAACTGCCACCCTGCTCGTGTCCTCCTGGAGCCGGCTTTCGTTCTGCGGCTCCAAACCTTGACTTTACCTGCGTTTCTGCACTGCCAACTGCCACCCTGCTCGTGTCCTCCTGGAGCCGGCTTTCGTTCTGCACCGCTTCGGTCTAAGCTGGAGTCCAAGGACCGTGTCGCAGGGCTAAAACACCATGGCAGTGAAGGACGGATTGGGCCCGCGGCCCGTATCCCAGACTGCCAAACGTCACTTTCTGAACCGACTAGAAACTAGCTCCAAACCTTGACTTTTCCTGCGTTTCTGCACTGCCAACTGCCACCCTGCTCGTGTCCTCCTGGAGCCGGCTTTCGTTCTGCACCGCTTCGGTCCAAGCTGGAGTCCAAGGACCGTGTCGCAGGGCTAAAACACCATGGCAGTGAAGGACCCCAGACTACTGCCAATGTTTGAACCGACTAGGAACTAGCTCCAAACCTTGACTTTTCCTGCGTTTCTGCCCTGCCAACTGCCACCCTGTCGTGTCCTCCTGGAGCCGGCTTTCGTTCTGCACCGCTTCGGTCCAAGCTGGAGTCCAAGGACCGTGTCGCAGGGCTAAAACACCATTGCAGTGAAGGACGGATTGGGCCCGCGGCCCGTATCCCAGACTGCCAAACGTCACTTTCTGAACCGACTAGAAACTAGCTCCAAACCTTGACTTTTCCTGCGTTTCTGCACTGCCAACTGCCACCCTGCTCGTGTCCTCCTGGCGCCGGCTTTCGTTCTGCGGGCGTAGCCCAGAGTGCCAACGTTAATTTCTTTGAACCGAATAGAAACTAGCTCCCAAACCTTGACTTTTACCTGAGTTTCTGCACTGCCAACTGCCACCCTGCTCGTGTACTCTTGCGCCGCTTTAGTTCTGCACCGCTGCGGTCCAAGCTGGCGTCCAAGGAACGTGTCGCAGGGCTCTTTCTAAACACCATGCAGTGAAAAGGACGGATGGGCCCGCGGCCCGTATCCAGAAGGCCAGACGGTCACTTCTGAAAACCGACTAGAAACAGAACTAGTCCAAACCTGACGTTTCGGCGTTCTGCAATGCCAACTGCACACCATTGCTCGTGGTTCCTCCTGGACCCAGACTGCCCAAACGTCACTTCTGAACGACTAGAAACTAGCTCCAAACCTTGGAGTTTCACTGCTTTTTGCATTGCCAACTGCCACCCTGCTCGTGTCCTCCTGGAGCCGGCTTTCGTTCTGCACCGCCTCGGTCCAAGCTGGAGTCCAAGGACCGTGTCGCAGGGCTAAAACACCATGGCAGTGAAGGACGGATTAGGCCCGCGGCCCGTATCCCAGACTGCCAAACGTCACTTTCTGAACCGACTAGAAACTAGCTCCAAACCTTGACTTTTCCTGCATTTCTGCACTGCCAACTGCCACCCTGCTCGTGTCCTCCTGGAGCCGGCTTTCGTTCTGCACCGCTTCGGTCCAAGCTGGAGTCCAAGGACCGTGTCGCAGGGCTAAAACACCATGGCAGTGAAGGACGGATTGGGCCCGTGGCCCGTATCCTAGACTGCCAAACGTCACTTTCCGAACCGACTAGAAACTAGCTCCAAACCTTGACTTTTCCTGCGTTTCTGCACTGCCAACTGCCACCCTGCTCGTGTCCTCCTGGAGCCGGCTTTCGTTCTGCGGCTCCAAACCTTGACTTTACCTGCATTTCTGCACTGCCAACTGCCACCCTGCTCGTGTCCTCCTGGAGCCGGCTTTCGCTCTGCACCGCTTCGGTCTAAGCTGGAGTCCAAGGAAGGTGTCGCAGGGCTAAAACACCATGGCAGTGAAGGACGGATTAGGCCCGCGGCCCGTATCCCAGACTGCCAAACGTCACTTTCTGAACCGACTAGAAACTAGCTCCAAACCTTGACTTTTCCTGCGTTTCTGCACTGCCAACTGCCACCCTGCTCGTGTCCTCCTGGAGCCGGCGGCTTTCGTTCTGCACCGCTTCGGTGCAAGCTGGAGTCCAAGGACCGTGTCGCAGGGCTAAAACACCATGGCAGTGAAGGACGGATTGGGCCCGCGGCCCGTATCCCAGACTGCCAAACGTCACTTTCTGAACCGACTAGAAACTAGCTCCAAACCTTGACTTTTCCTGCGTTTCTGCACTGCCAACTGCCACCCTCCTGGAGCCGGCTTTCGTTCTGCACCGCTTCGGTCCAAGCTGGAGTCCAAGGACCGTGTCGCAGGGCTAAAACACCATGGCAGTGAAGGACGGATTGGGCCCGCGGCCCGTATCCCAGACTGCCAAACGTCACTTTCTGAACCGACTAGAAACTAGCTCCAAACCTTGACTTTTCCTGCGTTTCTGCACTGCCAACTGCCACCCTGCTCGTGTCCTCCTGGAGCCGGCTTTCGTTCTGCACCGCTTCGGTCCAAGCTGGAGTCCAAGGACCGTGTCGCAGGGCTAAAACACCATGGCAGTGAAGGACGGATTGGGCCCGCGGCCCGTATCCTAGACTGCCAAACGTCACTTTCCGAACCGACTAGAAACTAGCTCCAAACCTTGACTTTTCCTGCGTTTCTGCACTGCCAACTGCCACCCTGCTCGTGTCCTCCTGGAGCCGGCTTTCGTTCTGCGGCTCCAAACCTTGACTTTACCTGCGTTTCTGCACTGCCAACTGCCACCCTGCTCGTGTCCTCCTGGAGCCGGCTTTCGTTCTGCACCACTTCGGTCTAAGCTGGAGTCCAAGGACCGTGTCGCAGGGCTAAAACACCATGGCAGTGAAGGACGGATTAGGCCCGCGGCCCGTATCCCAGACTGGCAAACGTCACTTTCTGAACCGACTAGAAACTAGCTCCAAACCTTGACTTTTCCTGCGTTTCTGCACTGCCAACTGCCACCCTGCTCGTGTCCTCCTGGAGCCGGCTTTCGTTCTGCACCGCTTCGGTCCAAGCTGGAGTCCAAGGACGTGTCGCAGGGCTAAAACACCATGGCAGTGAAGGACGGATTGGGCCTGCGGCCCGTATCCCAGACTGCCAAACGTCACTTTCTGAACCGACTAGAAACTAGCTCCAAACCTTGACTTTTCCTGCGTTTCTGCACTGCCAACTGCCACCCTGCTCGTGTCCTCCTGGAGCCGGCTTTCGTTCTGCACCGCTTCGGTCCAAGCTGCAGTCCACGGACCGTGTCGCAGGGCTAAAACACCATGGCAGTGACGGACGGATTGGGCCCGCGGCCCGTATCCCAGACTGCCAAACGTCACTTTCTGAACCGACCTAGAAACTAGCTCCAAACCTTGACTTTTCCTGCGTTTCTGCACTGCCAACTGCCACCTTGCTCGTGTCCTCCTGGAGCTGGCTTTCGTCCTGCGGCCCGTAGCCCAGAGTGCCAAACGTTACTTTCTGAACCGATTAGAAACTAGCTCCAAACCTTGACTTTTCCTGCGTTTCTGCACTGCCAACTGCCACCCTGCTCGTGTCCTCCTGGAGCCGGCTTTCGTTCTGCACCGCTTCGGTCCAAGCTGGAGTCCAAGGACCGTGTCGCAGGGCTAAAACACCATGGCAGTGAAGGACGGATTGGGCCCGCAGCCGGCAGCCCACGGTGTCTAACGTTGCTTTCTGAACTGCCTAGAAACTAGCTTGAAACCTTGCTTTTCCCTGCCTTCCTGCACTGCCAACTGCCAATTTGCCTGCGTCGTCTTGCAGCTCAAACCTAGCTTTTCCCTGCGTTCCTGCACTGCCAACTGCCAACTTGCCTGAGTTGTGTGACAGCTGGCTTTCGTGCGGCACAGCTCCGGTCAAGGGACCTCCTCGCAGGGCTAAAACACCATGGCAGTGAAGGACGGATTGGGCCCGCGGCCCGTAGCCCAGAGTGCCAAACATTACTTTCTGAACCGACTAGAAACTAGCTCCAAACCTTGACTTTTCCTGCGTTTCTGCACTGCCAACTGCCACCCTGCTCGTGTCCTCCTGGAGCCGGCTTTCGTTCTGCACCGCTTCGGTCCAAGCTGGAGTCCAAGGACGTGTCGCAGGGCTAAAACACCATGGCAGTGAAGGACGGATTGGGCCTGCGGCCCGTATCCCAGACTGCCAAACGTCACTTTCTGAACCGACTAGAAACTAGCTCCAAACCTTGACTTTTCCTGCGTTTCTACACTGCCAACTGCCACCCTGCTCGTGTCCTTCTGGAGCCGGCTTTCGTTCTGCACAAACTCTTCGCCCCTTCTGGCATCTTGTTGCTAGTAAGGCCTCCTCTGACGCGCTCCCCCTGCTGACGGCAGGGGTCGGCGGATTAGGGACACAGAACAAGTATACCGTATACTATCCAGATTTGCCTTTTTCTTCACTCTTCACTTATCATCAGGACCACCGTGGACCACCGTGGATCACCATGATATAATATATATTATATATATAATATATATATATATATTACTATTCGGCAGTCTGTTCATATTCTTCATTCTTCATGAGTTCCTTTGGACTACTGGTGAAGCTTGAGAAGCGTCTCCCGCCAGGTTCGGTGGGCCTGATGGCCAACACCTGGTGGTGCCTTGCAGCCATGCTGCCCTTCGCGGCGTATCTGAACTTCTGCATCGTTCCGGCGGAAGAAATCTATCTGCGGGCGAGATTTGGTTCGAGCTACCTGGATGTTGAAGAACTGGATGCAACTTTGAACTTTGGAGTAGGTAATTATTTATACATATATATATATATAATGTGTGTGTGTGGTTAAGCAGTGAATCACCTGAATGGATGCAATCTCAAACAGAATGTCATATAGATGATAGATGTGATTTTGAAGTATTTTGACGTAGTCATCATCTCATCGGTTGATGACTTTCTCAACACGGTGCAGTTTTGTGTTTGCCGCAGCTGGACTCAACGCAGGCTATGAGGGCTACATGCAGCGGACTCCACGATGGTTGGTGTAAAAAGATCGATGGTGGGATTTTTTTTGCCGCAAGGGTCTGGGTCTGTCGCAGTGGGAATCAACAGTTTTTTGGATATCACAATTTTGACCTCCCACAAAGATCCTGATGATCCTGGAAGTTGGGTAAATGTGGCTTAAATGGTGAGCTTGCAGAAATTGCACAGGGTTTTTCCGTTTTTCCAAGCATGTTTCCAAGCCTGGGATGAAATGGATTGAAATGCTAATGGATCAGGACCATCAGCGATACCCTCTGGTAATTTAACATAGCTATGGAAAATCACCATTTTTAATGGGAAAATCCACTATTTCTATGGCCATGTTCAATAGCTATGTTAGTCATTACCAGAGGGTAATCTGTTTTCTCACCCAGGCTCCCCAAGCCCAGGATCCCCTACTGGTCACCCTGA
Organism: Cladocopium goreaui; assembly: GCA_947184155.2. Classification (NCBI taxonomy): domain Eukaryota; class Dinophyceae; order Suessiales; family Symbiodiniaceae; genus Cladocopium; species Cladocopium goreaui. The sequence goes on along the minus strand of CAMXCT020003013.1, from coordinate 392,356 downwards.
GGCCTGGTCAGTGATCCCGGGCTTGGTGACCATCTTGCTCTGCAAGAGCTTCAACCTCATCATGTTGGACCTCAGTTGACGGGATGAATCCATCACTGGGATGGCAGATGATGGCAATTGGTCAATGTTTCCCCTGGGATTTCCGAAAGGCCCGAATTTTTTTTGGGGGGGTCCTGTATTTTTCAAGGCTCTTCCTTGAATCAATTCTGGGGATGTATGGGGAAAAAATGGTAAAACAGGGATGCTAGGACAAGACAGGTTGGAGGTCAGGTGGGAGGCTGTTATGTTTTTGTTCAATGTTGTAAATCTAAATGTTTGACTGTTTCTTTTTGATTATCTTGCTAAATGTGTTGTTGAGGTTGTTGTGATAATGTTTGGATTGAATGAAGGGGATAATTGTTGAGGTGGTCAGAGTTTCTATGTGTAGGTTCAGGTTCAAATTCTACCAAGCTGTTGTTCAAAGATGTCGAATTATTTGCTTCAAATTCATGTATTGATTGAGGTTAGGCGCTGTGGTTCCTGTTTGGTTTTGCATATCAAGCATCCTTCAATACCAAAGCCAGTTTGGCACAAATTGACTGAACCGATGTATTGTCCCTTTTCTTCGACATTCCGCAGATGCATCTTTGTGAGGCTATGGCAATAAATCAAACTCTATTAGCATTAGCAATAGATGAACTAATTTTAAATGATACAGACAAACCTATCACAAGTCAAGTCAGGATAATTGAACACTGGTGGGATGGAATAGGAAAGTGGAAAGCATAAATGATTAATTCATAATATCTTAACAAAACATATTATGAAGTAATCCACCCTAAAAACCCCTTAAAGACATAACCCCTTAAACTTGTAGAGGTATAATGACTGACAAAAGCAGTGTTCTAAATGTAAAGTCTTTCAACCGTTAAACTATTACAGAGATGAATGTAAGCAGTGTAAAAACTTTTTAGAAGCAAAGCAACGATACAGAGAGAAAAACAGCGACAAATTAAGACAGTATGCCGTATGCCATACAGTATCATCAAAGAAAAAAGGAACAAACGACAGAGGAAAAGAACAACACTAATGAATTGAAAACTGAATGTCCCGTGTGTGGAAGCATAATAAACAAATATCAAGTCAAAAGGCACGAAGAAAGCATCAAGCATCAAACCAAACTGAAGGGAAAGGAACAACCGAAAGTTGTGAGAAATGGAGATGATGAAACTGGAATGCTAGGCATATGAGATCTCAATCCAAACACAAAACCCCAACAGTCTAAACAAATCCTACCCCCATTCAATCCAAACATCAACAGTGAAAGTTAAGACCCTAAACCACCCCTAACAGTGTCCCAGTAAATCATCAAAACCAAGGAACACACATTGAACATAAACCTAAAAACCAGAGCAGCCAAAACACCCTCAACAAAACCTACCCTCATCCAAACCAAACATTATCACAACAACCTCAACAAAATATTTAGCAAGATAATCAAAAAGAAACAGTCAAACATTTAGATTTACAATATTTTTCACAAAAACATAACAACCTCCCAACCAACCTCCAACCTCCCTAGTTTCCCTGTTTTACCATATTTTTTTATGGGACATTATGGGACATTCCTGTGAAGCAGCGCTCCCGTGATGCTGCAATTTCACATGAAATCAGATGATCGTTTCACCTATGAGAGCGGATGAACATGTTCTCCAGAGAGTTTGCTGGACGCGTCTAGAATTGAAAAAATGGGATGAGGATCAGCAATGATCAGCAACAAAAAGGGGATGATGACCGGAATCCCATTAGGGTCAGCTGCGCTGCTTGCTTCACGGCCCTAGGGGATATGCGGATGGAGTCTATCGAGACCGGCTGTATTTCGCCAAGGAGACGGGCTCGACTGGTGACACTGGTGACATGGCCTGTTCAACATGTAACCCGCACAAGCTGTGGTTTGGATATTGTTTTGATAAATTTCGATAATACATGTCCTTGTTGGATGTAGGCCCCGAAAATCAGGTCGGTTTTCTCGCAAGCTTTGAAATATCATGAAAAAACGACAGCCAACGTATCAAACCCAGTGGTCTCCACCAGGATGAGCGTCTAGGACGATGTAGTGAAGGCTTCACGCTGCTTGGCTCCTTATTCTTGCTTGAACGAGCAAGGCTACGGAATACAATCCTCTAACAACATATTTTGTGATATCATCGAGCTATTTCAGTGCACTCATTATATTATGATATAATGATATATAATATACTTAATTCGTATTGATTCGTATTGATTCTTATTTGACATATGATATGATATATGTACATAATATATACACCTTTTCTCAGCTATTTCATTTCCCATTTTTTGTCGGAGATGCCGTGTACCTATTTCCAACTGGCTTTCTGGGAAAACCGCACGAGCTGAGGAACATCCGAACCCTGCGGATGTTGGAGGGGAAACCCAGTGGCATCGCGGCTTTGGTTTTCTCTGAAAATGATGTAATTCTGCCAGCAATTTTGATATTGAGGAAACTTGGGGACGATGATAAACCATGGGCATCTTCAAAATTCCCGAATTTCGCACAAAATCCACAACAGCCTTTGACAAAGTCACTCCGACATTGGCTGCCTGGCTGGTTGCATGATCTGTCGGAGCGCTTGGCAGAAGGATGCGGCAGGGAAATCCTAAATCTGCGATGATTTACATTGTTTTTCTGTTTGGGAACAGCGCTGAAGTCAGATTTGTATAGATTTGTAGGTACCTATCTACCCTCGAGAAACTTCACCTGGGGCATTTTCGATAGCTACGTCATCTTCTTTCATGGTTCTGGTTCATGTTCAAAGTTGTGCAATCCATGTTTTCGGGATATCCTTGGTCAATGTGTTGACAAATTGGGGTACCCTCCAGTCAAAAATGGCAAGCTGGAAAATCCTCCAACTCAATGGTGTTTTCATATCCAGATTTTCCAGGTCCAGGTCCAGCACGGTAAATCCTCGAGGGTAAATCCTCATGGGCCCTCCAAAATTGACACCTGATCGTTGAGGCTTGGACCCCAGCGTATGAGCAGGTGATCGCCTCGGCTCGCCGAGAGGAGCTGTGTAGTTCTTCGGCGGTGGCTGTGGTTTCTGTAAGGAAGATGTACAAAGAGACTGGGGCAATGTCCATTGGGGATATTAGCCAGTATATAGCCAGTATATTAGCCAGTATAGAGGGACGACACAGGGTTTCGAACACTTTTTTTTGATTGAGCCTAGCCAACAAGCATAGAAATTCAATGGGAATATGAGGTTGTCTCAGAATGGGGGATACACCGATTTGTGGCCATGTACGAGTCACCCCTGAGGAGTAAGAAAGCGCTATTCAAATGGACCCCCAAGAACCAACCAAGGGGGATTCTTAATCCGGGACTGACATCATGCAAGCTAGCAATATTCAGCCAACAGATAGGGGAATTCAATGAAAATACAAAATGTATCAAAATAGTAGCAGCTAGAAACTACACAAAAGGATTTTACATAGCTATGGAAAGGCATTGGAAAGGCATCATTTTCATACGCAAAACATCAATAAATTTTGGATGCCAGCTGGCGGCATGGGTCAATGTTGGCCAGGGGTGAACTGACGCGTCAAGACCCTGCCAGGAGTTGCGAATGGCCTGGATCAGGCGTGCACGGCGCCATTTGGCGCCTGCTAAAGGATGAAATGGGGGATATGGGCGTACAAGCAACATGAGAAGAATATGTATATGTGTATATGCTATAGATATTCGGATGTATAGTGGGATATAACTATATGTAATAAATTGTAATAATGTAAACAACCATTTATGAATTGGGCGTGTCCGAAAATAGGGGATGCCCCCAAGTTATTGCCACTTTAATGGGAATATGATGATTAACCCACCGGATTTAGGTGTATCCCATGTTCAGTTCGAAAGCTTGTGACAAACCTCTGTTGTTTCAGCCAGACATCCAGAAGTTGATACGCAACAAGAGTTCGAGCGGAAACATGATCTGGTTGATATTGGTTGATGGTTTCCCGTATTTTCTAGTTTCAATCCTGACAGGCCTGACAGGGATGAAGATCCCCTAGCTGGAGTGAGACTTGAGGACAAAGATTTGACTCCAATTTGCTATGCCACTATGATTAGGAAAGCCTTCAACATCATCAAGAAATTCCCTGACACTCCTGCCATGCCTGGATGGAAAAGTCCATACTTCAGGCTACATAAAGGGCGGGAAAATTGCCATGCCTTTCCCTGCCAATCGCATGCTTGGGGTTGCTTTCGTGGGTCGAAACCATGTCTTGTCTAACTGGAAGTTTCTTTTTAATTCAACCAGCTGATCACTCTGTTTTTCTCTTCTCTTGATGACTCCGATGCGAGTCTCGTTTCTTCAATGCCCATGGTCTGTGTGACTGCGTGCTGCGAGTGAGAGCGTCTCCCGCCTTGTGTGAACATGTAGCTAGCATTTTTCATTGGGTGATTTCACCACCAACTTCGTCAGCATTTGTGAAGGGACGGTCGTAATAGCTGGGCATGATCCAGACGGGCAATTTCCATGGACTTATCATTTATCCCTTCTCAAGTTCATCGCCATCACCATCACCACCACCACCACCACCATCATCATCATCATCATCATCATCACCATCACCATCGTCGCCATCATCATCATCATCATCATCATCATCATCATCATCAACATCAACATCATCATCGCCATCGCCATCGCCATCGCCATCACCATCACCACCACCACCACCACCACCATCATCATTATCACCATCACCATCACCATCGTCATCGTCATCGTCATCACCATCATCATCGTCATCGTCATCGTCATCACCATCATCATCATCACCATCATCATCATCATCATCACTATCATCATCATCATCATCATCACCATCATCATCATCATCCTCCTCATCCTGATCCTCCTCATCATCATTATCCTCATCGTCCTCATCATCCTCATCATCCTCATCATCCTCATCCTCATCCTCATCCTCATCATCATCACCATCATCATCATCATCATCATCCTCCTCATCCTGATCCTCATCATCATTATCCTCATCGTCCTCATCATCCTCATCCTCATCCTCATCCTCATCATCATCATCATCATCATCATCACCATCGTCGCCATCATCATCAACATCATCATCATCACCATCATCACCATCATCATCATCACCATCATCACCATCATCATCATCATCATCACCATCATCACCACCATCACCATCATCACCATCATCATCATCATCATCACCATCATCACCATCTGCATCATCATCACCATCATCATCATCATCACCATCATCACCATCATCATCATAGCAGAATCGCGAATTAGTTGGTCACCGCCATATTCAAAATATTTCACAGGCTGTGGTTACAGAAGATGCCACAAGCGCTGGACTATGGCCTTACTACCCTGGTGACATTGGTCACCCTGGGCCTGGGCGCCAAGGCGAAGTTTCTCCAAGGAAAAGACATGGGCGTATCGCCAAGCATAGTGGGATATAAAATACATGTAAATACATGGATGCATACGGATACTGAAATATATATATGTATATATAATACATATACTTATATATTTAGAGTGGGGTAGAACTAAGCAGCGGCATGATATGATTTGGGTTTGCACAAACATGGCGAATACCACATCTTTATGTATACATACATATATACATATATACATTTACATATATACATATATTTATATATATACATAAATATATATGTATATGTGTATATGTATACATAAATATGCACATCTATATATATATGTGTGTGTACCCACTTATGGCCATGTTGATCAGGATTTTTTCCAACCCACCAAATTGGGGGAACCGGCCTAAATTTTCAGACAAACCTGTGTACCATAGAAATGAGGATTTCAACTAAAACATGGTGATTATGTTGATCTGGGTCTGGGTCTGGGTGTTGGTCAAATTGATCAACAATCCCAAAAACCCAAAAAATGGATGGCCACTGTAAATACCAAAAATGGCCAATTTTGGCCCAGACCCGCATCTCTTCGACACCCCTTTTGGTTGAAACTTAATTGTTGGATTTTCATGGATTTTCTGCTTCAATTGAAATACTGAAAATCCACGAACTGCGAATCTCGCCCTCAACTGGCCGGTAGAAGGGGCTGAGAGAAGGTTGTTGACACTCTTTTCCTTTGTTTCAGACATTGTTTGAAATTGAGACTCAATTGAGACATGTTTTCATTATATGTTTTTGGACACTTGCTGAAAACTTCACATACGGAAAGCTTACACCTTACTTTGTTGGATGGGTGAAGAACAAATTCTAGTCCAACCGTCCAACCCAGCCAAATCTTTCTGTCCACAGCAGTAACTGCATGCAACACACAATTAAAGAAAACTACGCAGAGTGCACATACAGGCCACATACAACCCCAGGGTTCCAGTATCAAATTCAGGCCCATGATGAGATGCCCATTTGGCCCTAGGTTTCTATGTGGTCACCACGCATGAGCAGCTGAAGGCTCTTGTAGATCCCAGTCCGAAAGATTGAAGTTCCATCGTCAACTTTCTTGAGCATTGATGTGTTTGATATCTAGAAGATCCTCAGTTCATGGACTGTGGCAGTCTAAGTCGCAAATGCCTGATGGGTGTTCACTTTCATGATACATTATAGAAGTATTACTACGTATATTATATATAGATAAATATATTCAGATATATTCAGTGTGTTAAAATGCGCTCTTGAACGGCTCTAGCTTGCTGGCTGCTCGGCACAGGCGTCCCTTGCTTTGCCAGTGATAGCTCTCATCGGCTCACTGATTGGTCCAATTGGCTCCTTGGATAGCTGGATTGTTGGTGGACCCTCAAAATGGGAGTCTAAAGATGTCGCCATGAATCAAACATAGGAATGTAACGACAACTCTATCAGGGCAGTGGACATATGTAGACATCATCCTGGAGATTTTTCTGGTTGACCTCTCTTTTCGGGCAGTTTCTTCCAGATTGGAGATGAAAAAACAGGGGGAAACTCCATCCCAATCATCCCAAAGGCAGTCCCAAGTTCCCAAGGACAGTTTCCAACCTTGGTGAACCAGTGCCCCCCACGAATGGGGCCAGCAGTCCACCAGGATCCAACCAGATTTCAGCCGGCCGGGCTCAGCTGTAAAGGTTACCCTCTGGTAAACTAACATAGCTATTGAAAATCACCATTTTTAATGGGAAAACTCACTATAACTGGCCATTTTCAATAGCAAACTGTTAGTTTACCAGAGGGTAGTATTTTTGGTTCCGATCTTTGAACCAATGTCATCAAACCACTCTGTTCATCTCTCTCCACAACATCAGCTTGCTCCTTTTGGTGCTGCAGGGTCTTAGTAGGCACCTTGACAATAGGTAGCTGAAATCAGCAATTTTTGATGAATAAATCTTGCGGTCTCCCGGTTTTTGGGGACAGGTTTTGTATTCATTTATTCCAAATCATATGGAAATATATGGAACTTCAATGCGTGATGTCTCTTGGTGCACTTCATCATTGATCCATGACTGGGTCAGGTACAAGGTCTTCCGCTCGGCTTATGATCGTTTTCACCGTGCCTGGGAAAACGAAGCAGATGTTCATGTGGAGGTATTGGAGCTACCGCCATTGTGTATACAAATATAGTTAAATAATGTTAAATATACGTATACATATAAGTATGTATATGTATATATATATAATTATATATAATCATCCTGAAGTAGATAGAATATATATATGGGATTTTCAAAAAGACTTCCCATTTCAGTGAGGATTTTTTGAAATGTCCACAGCCATATTCTATCTACTCCAGGATGACTAAATATGCATGTAGGTGATATAGTAAAATGTCCGACATCTACTCTCAAATATCTCACTGGTATTGCTGTTGTTACTTGCAGAAATAGCCAGACATGTCGTGGACAGACTCCCGACCAACGGACCCAGAACCACTCCGGGAACTGAGGCTTCATGGGTCTGGACCTTGGCTTGCCAAGTAGTTGGGGGAAGAGAAGGTCATTAATCCGTTTTCAGCAATAGAGGTATATCGTAATGTTTACTATTACCACATATTGTTCGGGATTTATGTGTGGTAATATGTGGTAATAGTACTATAAACATTACGATTAGATCATCCATAAATATATGGGTTTAGAATGATTTGTAAACCCCATTGGATGACATGGTTTCCCAATGTCGGATGACCATACCACATCCAATGTTTTGACCATGGCACGAAAATATGTGTGAGTATCTAGCACTATCCAGTTCTATAGTTGTTAGGGGAGGGCTAATTATTTTAGGTTTTTTTTTTGATCAGGTTTAGGAATTATTTTTGGATTCCTGCTTCTCTGCTTTTCCTGCTTTTCCTGCTTCTCCTGCTTTTCCTGCTTTTCCTGCTTTTCCTGCTTTTCCTGCTTTTCCTGCTTCTCTGCTTTTCTGCTTTTTTGCTTTTCTGCTTCTCCTGCTTCTCTGCTTCTCTGCTTTTCTGCTTTTTTGCTTTTCTGCTTCTCCTGCTTCTCTGCTTCTCTGCTTTTCTGCTTTTTTGCTTTTCTTTTCCTGTTTCTTTGCTTCTCTGCTTGCTTTTCTGCTTCTCTGCTTTTCTGCTTTTGCCTGCTTCTTTGCCTTTCTGCTGTTTTGCTTTTGTGCGTTTCCTGTTTCTTTGCTTCTCTGCTTTTTTGCTTCTCTGCTTTTTTTTTTGCTTTGCCTGCTTTAAATACTTGATTTTCATGTAAGATGCATTTTGCACAGTATTTACATCCCTGAGTATCACATGACCAACCTTCTCTTGAAAACTTGCAACGTAACATGTGAGAAGAGGTGCTTGCATTCTGCTTTGGGGGGAGGCGCTGCGCCCTCCCCAATCCCCCCCTCCCGCTTTTTTTTAAATTTAAACTTAAACCCAAGTTACATTAGTTGGTTTTTGCGAACTAACCTTCTCTGGAAAGCTGACAGGATTACATGTGATAGATAGATAGATAGATAGATAGATAGATAGATAGATACTTGTAGATAGATAGATACTTGTAGATAGATAGATACTTGTAGATAGATAGATACTTGTAGATAGATAGATACTTGTAGATAGATAGATACTTGTAGATAGATAGATACTTGTAGATAGATAGATAGATAGATAGATAGATAGACAGATAGATAGATAGATAGATAGATAGATAGATAGATAGCTGGATAGATAGATAGCTTGGTAGATAGATAGCTAGATAGATAGATAGCCAGCTAGATAGATAGATTGCTAGATACCTGGATAGATAGATGGCTAGATAGATAGCTAGATAGATAGATAGCTAGATAGATAGCTAGCTAGATAGATAAAGAGGTAGCTAGATAGATAGCTAGATAGATAGATAGATAGATAGCTAAATAGATAGGCAGATAGTTAGCCAGATAGATAGATAGCTAGATAGATAGCTCGTTAGCTAGATAGCTGGATAGACAGCTGGATGGCTAAATAGATAGATAGCTAGATAGATAGAAAGCTAGATAACTAGATAGCTAGATAGCTAGTTAGCTAGATAGCTCGATAGCTAGATAGCTGGATAGACAGCTGGATGGCTAGATAGATAGATAGCTAGATAGATAGAAAGCTAGATAGCTAGATAGCTAGATAGATAGTTAGCTAGATAGCTAGATAGGTAGATAGATAGCTAGCAAGATAGCTAGCTAGATAGGTAGATAGATAGATAGATAGATAACTTGCTAGATAGATAGCGAGCTTGCTAGATAGATAGCTAGATAGCTAGCTAGCTGGATAGATAGCTAGCGCCCTCCCTCAATCCCCCCCACCCGCTTTTTATCTAATCCCAAGCTTCTGCATCTGTAAATATTTGGGTGAACATGCTCACATGTAGAACATCCCATGCAAAATGGAAGGTAAACATGCCAAAATGTGGCAAATACCATACAAAATGGAAGGTGAACATGCCCACATGTAGGAAATCCCATGCAAAATGGAAGGTGAACATGCCAAAATGTGGCAAATACCATACAAAATGGAAGGTGAACATGCCCACATGTAGTAAATCCCATGCAAAATGGAAGGTGAACATGCCAAAATGTGGCAAATACCATGCAAAATGACAAATTCAAGTTCCAAACCGTTGCAAACACTAGGCAAATGGTACCAGCCAAGAAATCCAAAAAAAAATCCCAAACCTGCTGAAAAAAAATTCCTAAAACTATTTCACACCCGTTGTTAGGTGGCGCTAAAATGTGTGTGTGTGTGTGTGTGTGGCTGTGAGATTCATAACATGGTTCTGGAACGGTTCAAAAAGGGGCAGAATTGCCATGCTGGCTGCCATGCGCTTTGATTGTTGAAACAGTATGGTCCAGTGCCTCCAGTTGTTGGTGATAATCGGATGATCATCCGACATGCTGCAAGTAGAATCTCTCCGAATACAACAGGTTGAAAGCGAGCATCAGAGGGCATTCTAGGCCCAATGTGTCTGAAAACACAAAGAAGAGAACAGTCATGTTTGATTCATGTTGATTCCTTCTATTTATCATTATTTATCATTACATAAACATACATAGATATGCTGAAATCAACAGATATGTCATGATATGTCCTGTTTTCCACTGGTTAGTTGATGAAGATCTCAAGGCTTTGGGCATCGGTCCAAGCCCTTTGCGCCGGACTTGGCCGGAAGCTCAAACTTCGCTGACACAGAGAGGGGGTGCCACCTCGCTTGATTCAGATTTGTCCGAACAGGGGATGGCCCCCCATTAAAAATGATCATTTCGATAGGAAGAGAATGATCAACCTTTAGATTCTGAGGTGCCCTATTTTCAAAAATATTAATTTGGAATAATTGGAATCTCAAAAGCTATTGATTATTTGAGGGTATTTTTCAGATTGAGAGTTCGTCTTGCTTGGTGTATCCAAGCGACTCTTGTTCACGATAGAGTGAGAGTACAACCACATCCAATTGCTCAAATGAGGGGAGAACCTACAGCCAACCAACAAATCAGACCACTAAAGCTGCAACAAGAATTAATATAGACACGAAAAATTGGGAACACAAGCAACAAAATGGATATTGATACCACTAGAGTTGAGAGGCCACTGGATGTGATACGGTTTGGATAGGTTTGGCATGTCATGTTCTCACAACCAGTCACATTGCATCACACGGTGCGCCCAAGGATAGCCCACGAGGTGCGCTGCTCTCACCAATTTTATCAGTTTGTTCACCCGATTTTTTCAGAATGGCCACATCCCCAGAGTTTTTGAACGATGGGATTTGAGGGTACCCACTTTCAAAGCCTGCAGCATTATGGTGACTGTGACTGTGACAGGTGGCCCCGAGTCAGCGCTGGTTCTAGAAGGTGCCCATGGGTGGATCAAGGACCAAGAAGACTGAATAGGAAATTCAACCATACAATATACCCACTGGTGATCAAATGTGGCACCATTCAAACTTCCATTTATGGGGGATTTCCCATTGCCATGTTATTTCCCGAAGGGTACAACCAACAAGTAATCTGCCAAAGCAAGTGTGATAAGATCAGCAAGGATGCGAATTTGGTCAAGAATGCCCCTGGAAGAAAGCCACTGCAAACTCCCAACTTCCTGCCTTGAAGGATGGTTTAAGCACTATCAATACCAATGGCAATGCAGCTACTGGTCGTGTACTGCCAAGTGTATACTCGTTCTTGCTGGTTCTGTGGTTAGCTTCACCACAGCTGGATCCCCTGAGAGGTGAAGGGGGCTTGCAAGTTGAGTCTGCTCAATTAGAAAACATATATACTTGAAAAAAACACATCCTGTCTTTCTAGGTCTAATTCGACCTCAATTTTTTTGGTATGAAGATGGTCTATCCATTCCAGATCTTTTCCTTTGCAGTTCTCTTGTCTCCATCATACTTCCGGTGCATCCCCAGGTGGGTATGGCATCAAATCAAGGATGTTTCAAGAAATCATGAAAAAAATCAGAGCCCCCAACCTGCAGATGTGCGTTACCCCACCCGCCCCTGCAGATTGCACCTTCCAGTGGGTCGCGGCCACGGCGGGGCAGGAGAGGCAGTTTTAAGTGCAGCAAACAGCATCAAATAAACCCAAATTTGGCATTATGAACAATATAGTATTACTATTGCTAAATACTGTTATAATCTGTTATATAATGTTATAATATGGTATGTAAAATATACATATGATGATAAACGTATATAACAGAACAAATGGTAATGACTACAATAATTACAATGATAATACTATTAATGTATAACAATAATGATATTTATAAATATGTATATGTATATACATTGATCACAATAGTTGCCATTTTTTTCTAAGGTTTGGGAATCTTCTAGATTCTAGATTGTTTGTGCATACATACCCAAAGTTGATGGTCACTTCAGACGCCAGTTCATGGATTGCTGGTCAGTTCTTTCAAACATTTGTTGTTGTCTGGTATTGAAGATAATGACAGCTGATGATACCCAAGTGACCTTCTTATTTTCCCAGCTTGGTCGAAACCACAAGCTTTCCCGCTTGATCTGAAGTTGCTATCAAATCAGGGCAGGATTTAGTGGGTTTCCTTAGGCACATTGCCAGTTAAACTTCGAACTGCAACAAATCGTGACCGTTTTCCTGCTCACCAGCTCATCATTCTTCCGACATGTGAAGCATACCAGTGGTTTTATGGTTTTTAACTGTGGTACCAGATTAAAGGAGTGCAGGTATGGAGGCGATCTAGGAATGACTGTACAACCTCCAACTGCCATGGAAAATTTGGATGTTTCGTTATGATTTGTTATTGTCATGTCACATCACGTGATTTTGGATGATTTTGGCCAAGTGCTGGACCGCCATGTCGACCCTGGCGAGAGCTGTGGCTACTGTAGCGGTGCTGTCGCTTCTGCAGAGCCTTGCTTTGCCGTGGATTCCTGGGGCCACAGGAGTCAGAAGCCAAAGGCTGGGTCAGGTTTTTCTGTCGCCCGATAGAAACGTGTTTTTATAGTTTCTTTTGCAGGAAACCATCCATTTTGATTGGATTTTTCATTATAAACACTCCATTATGGGGATTTTTTCATGGCAGGAAACCCCCATATCTCCTTAAAAAAAATCTCTAGCACCGCAGGTGCTCCGCGCTCCACATGCTCCGCGCCTTGCCCGTGGACTCGCCCAAGGTCTTGCCCAGTGACGAGGCGTTGGCGGAGTCCCTGCGGCGACGACAGGAGGAGTGGAGGGATACCATCATCAAATCCCCAAAAGATTGCGATTTTACCCTCTGGTAAACTAACAGTTTGCTATTGAAAATGGCCATTTATAGTGGATTTTCCCATTAAAACTGGTGATTTTCCATAGCTATCTTAAATTACCAGAGGGTATAGTGGGTGATTCTGGAAGTTGGGATTTTCATTGAACTTGAACCAGTTATTGTTGAATTGAATTTGGAATTGAATGGCCTTGTTTCATTTGAGGGATGTCAATTACCAAACCAGGCTATTTCGATGATAATGTAGCTGGTTTTTTGAAACTGAATGATTAATTTATAAAGTAATAATGATTAGCAGTGATTAAACAACAATTTTTCAGGAAACCGAATTGATGATTCATACCAGAAGTATGAATCATTGTGAATCCGATGTTTTTTTTTTACAACACTATTATGCATGGGCTATAAGTATTGGGGAGAGAAAAGGCGGATGCCTTATCCCACATTCTCCTACTATTGGTTTCATCTCCGGTTGTTTCAGTGTTTTTATGCACGGTGAGCAACAGCAACACCTTTTTGGAAGGAGATCCCCTTGTAATGGTTGGGTCAGGTTTTATTAAACCCAGCCAGATCCATTCCAGTAACAATTTTTCAATGATGATCTGATATGATGATATGATGTTTATATATCATGATATGTATATTCATATATAGATATATCTATTATGATATTAAAAAAACAGCATTGCCCTATTTAATTTCATATATTGATTTATTGAATACATATACGTATGTACTGTACATATTTTATGATTTTATGCCAAAAAAAATCCAGCTCCCATCATCCACTCAGGCCCCTTTTAAAAGGTGTCACCTCTCCCTGCCAGGAACTGAAGAAAGAGCAACCGCGACGATATCTGGTGCAGACCCAACGTGGTTTCTTAAACGTTCACTCAGAGCCCGGGGATCCCTACCGCAGCGACAACGTGGTGGGTCGGCTCTTTGAGGGGGACATCGTGATAGGGATCCAAGAGCAGGACCAGTGGTTGCTTCACGAGGCGGGTGGCTGGTCCATTCGTTTTCATGGAGGATTTGAATGGTTGAAACTGCTGGATGGTGATGGATAGCTGGAATGGATGAGACTGGCGTGATTTGAGATGTTCCAGTGATCTATTGGAGGACTTTGGAATGGGTTGGAGACAATATCACTGTGAGCCTCATATCTGATAATTCCTGGAACACTAGTTGGAATATATTCAGATTTCAACGAAGTGATGCAACCAGATGCAACCAGAAACGCCCGGGTGGAAAGAGCAGAGTGCAGCACAGCTTCTTGAGATCTGCGAGAGCTGGTGACGCTGGCTTTGATAACCCTGTGGACGTTGGAGCAGAAGTGAAACACCTGGGGCAAAGAGGGCGAGGGCTTTGTGGACGGATTGCTGGTTCCGAATTTTCTCAAGGGGTCCAGTTTTGGATTGAGGCTGTAGGATTCAGATCCATAATTTCATCGGGATTTCATGTTTGCTTGTGCTGACTCGGGCAAGCTCGGTGAATGTCAGGGGTTGCTTTTCGCAGAGTCAGAGATGAACAAACCCGAATTGATATGCATTTTAGTTATAAATTTAGTTGCCCTTATCAAATTTCAGCAAAATCCCTCTTGTACTCCCTGGTTGATCAGGATGATTCGAGTAGGTCCTCAAAGCGCGATATTCTGTTTTTACAATTGCCTTCTTGGTTTCCACCATTGTGCTTTTTAGTCAAAAGGGGCTCTTGACTTGCTTCCCAAAAGTGACACCGGAAAATACTCAGACTTTGGCAAGCCGTTCTGCAGCTTCATGGTAAACTTTTTAAAGATGGATTCTTCGTAAGCCCCTATACGAATTACATGTACACATGTTTTTTTTTTTACATAAATTATAAAAATCACAAGACTTGTACTAAGAGATGGTCTGAGATGGTCCAGACCATCTCAATTAAGCCACAAACCTTAGGCCAGTCTTAGGCCCCATGCCCCTCAAAACCCCATCAAAACCCCATAGGAGCCACTTGAGGCTGCCCAAGAGCCGTTGTTGGCCCAAGGGTCGTGCGTCCCAGTCCTGCGACGTCATGCTGGGTGGGAAATATGTTGGAAAATATGATAGGATAATTATTCTAGGTGAATATTACATATATAATCATATATATATACATATTTGTCGTTTTATTTTAATATCTTTTTTTTGACCCTTTAAGAGGACATCTTCAATTTTTCAATGGATGATCATGGTTTGGAACCTCATTTTCCCCAGGATCATCCATAAATTTGGGGGGGGGTACACCGGGCTGCTATGTCCCTGCAACTAGCACCTGCTGAGATGTGGAGACTGGACGGAGTCCATCAATGACGTTCACACACATTCACCGTGGCCCCTCCAATGCAGAATCACGGTGTATCACCGTAGATCATCGTAGATCATGGTATCATCCTCATCCTCGAATCCTCGAATCCTCGAATCCTCATCCTTTTCACCAAACCTTCATGCCATAACTCTTGATGGAATCGCTGTGATTGGTTGATGACCTGCATGCCACTTGTTGATCATTCCTGTGTGGTTAAATCCCGGACCCATTCCCAGCGTCAGGGTGACACCAAAACACCTCGCTTCCCAGGCCCTTCTTTCAGCTGCAAGGAATCGACCTGCAGGTGGAGGCGAGTTGGACATCTAGACATAATTTGTTACCCTCTGGTTATTTAACATAGCCATGGAAAATCCATGGAAAATCCCTTATAAATGGAGGAAAAATGGGAAAATCATCTATAAATGGGCAATTTTCCATGGCTATTTCATGATATTATATAAGTTATATATCTAACGTAGAGCCATTGGATGTTTTGCTGAATGTTGACCCCATGTTTCTTGGGAACATCCATTTCGCAAACGGACGACTTGGCGATGGTCTCGGCCCAGTTAAGGCCAGCTTTCTGGGGGATTATGATGGTAAACCCGTGGAATTTGGGTTAGCCTGTTTTCTGACGAATCCATATATCTGACTATACCATGTTCTGCAGTTCTTGTTGACATACGGAGCGTTTGTGACAGGGCAATCAAAGTCAAAGGTTACTTCTTTGTGACTGCACAACTTTAGTGGAGAGAATATCTATGACCAACAAAGAGGTAACCTTTTAGAGTCTTGGGATCAATTATTCATGGTTTTACTTCGATCCCCCACCAATCGTTCGGAACGCCAATTTGTCAGCGTGGGAATCGTTGCTTCGAACAGGCTGGCTCCACCACAGCCATCATCAGCCAAGAGGCCTGCGTTGGCCATTGGAGACTCCTGACGTGTTCCTGCAAAAGAGTGCGATTTTGGGATAGCTTTGGTGAATCCCTGGCGAGTTTTTAATCACTTTGGGTCATGACAAACCACACAGGATTGTTATTTAAAGTTGCATTGAATATCATTGAATAGCCATGCCCTGTGTTTATTGATGACTTTTTCCGTCAATGGAACCTGGCCCAGCGCATCACTTGTGACCAGGGGCAAGGCAAGTCCTCGTTGCTGTTGGCTATTTTGGGTCCCTTGGCAATGGAGATTGGAGAAACGGTGCCTGCCGTCACTTGCAGCTTTTTTTGGGGGTTCTCGCAGATTCACCTGCTATTTCACAATTGGTTGACCACTTCAGTATGTTTCGGCCATGTGCGACATGCGTGCTTGTTCTCGATCAATCTTGTTGTTGGGTGATTGATCTGCTATCTTCAGTTTCATTTTCCAATACAACATCTACTAATATAGAGGCTTATAGAATATGTTATATATACGTACAGTATAATACATACACATCATGTCATATGTCATAGTTGG